>PVIW01009471.1:0-51712 GCA_004026585.1 Noctilio leporinus
AAAGAAAGAAAGAAAGAAAGAAAGAAAGAAAGAAAGAAAGAAAGAAAGAAAGAAAGAAAGAAAGAAAGAAAGAAAGAAAGAAAGAAAGAAAGAAAGAGAGAGAGAGAGAAAGAAAGAAAGAAAGAAAAAAAAGGGGGGGACGGAGAGTCACAAGGCAAAGAGAAATCAATATTAATAAAGAAAGGTTTTAGGTGTCTGTTCTCCCTTTATGATTTCTGATTGGTCCAGGTGGAGCCAGAACCTGTGGGCTTTACCAGGAAGAAAAGGAAAAGAAAAAATTAAAAAAAAAAAAAAAAAAAGAGGAAGGAAGAAAAGAATAAAGAAAGGGTTTAGGTGGCTGGGGAAGGGAGGAATACTTAGATTGAGGACTGGGAATGCATTATAGCCACAGAGTGAGTAGACTTTAATTCGAGAGTTTGGGGAGGGTCTTGGGTATTTAGGTGGATTGAGGTATGGGGGGGATATAGAATATGTGAGAAGTCACTTTTGCAAAGGATATGTTGGGGATTAATAGTTCATATTGCTCTCGGTATAACTCAGGTGCTTGAGATTAGCAGCAATCCCTTTCCTGAGGCTGCCTCTTTTTCTTGGTCAGGACTTTATAGTCTATAGTCTATATTCTAGCCGGTCTTGGCGTGTGGGCCAGGCCTCTGCTTGTCACAGTCAGGCTGATTCTGAGTGTCAGCCCCCAGGTAAGCTAGGCCTTCTGTAGCCTGGCTGGGTTTTAGGGCTGCCAGTATTCTGGAGCCCTCAGGGCGCCCCCTCACACTCCTGGCAGAGGTTCCTGCCAAGGACGAGTACCCAGCACTCCTGCAGGGCAGCCCTCAACTTTTCTGGTCCCTGTGATGACTGGCCCCGCTCCTGCAGTTCTGGGAGGAGGTCGTCCCTGTCCATCAACACTGTCCGAGGTCCACCTACACTGTCCCGCCCTTCCGGGGCGGGCACCACTCCTCCAACCCAACCAGCTCTCCGAGGAATCCTTTATGCAGCCTCTGTGATGAGCCCCTCCCAGGTGTGGGCGGTGCGGCCTTTGTCTTCGGCAATGACAGGTCAGTTGCCCCCACTACTAGTTCCCGGCTCACTGGCTTGCCATTTGGAGTTTACTGGGAGCCTGGGGGCCTGTGTGGGTGCGCAGGGCTGAGCCTCCCCCTTGCAGGGGCTTCTAGCTGCTGTTTCCCCAGTGGCCCTAGAGCACCTTTTTCGGCCCTCTCGCTGCCCTGGCCGGTGCACTTCCCCGCTTCCCAGCTCCGGCTTCCCGCAGGACTCTTCTCCTCTGCCTCTAGCCCCGTGAGGAGCCTCCTCTCCCTGTTGCCTGAGTGAGTGTCTCACACAGTCCCTCCCCTGCAAGAGTTCAATTTTGGGTTCCCTGTGGTGTTTGCCCTCGCCGCCCGCATTTCACTGTTGAGACTTCCAGTTGCCAGGGAGCCCGGAGCTGTCCTCAGTCAAACGCGCCCCTCTGGGCAGAGCCGCCACTGCCCAGAGACGACCTCAGTCCTCTGGCCGGTTGGTTGGGAATGCCTCACCTACTGTCCTGCTGGCCTCCTCTGCCTCTGGGCTGTGCTCCCCTATGTCCAGGTGCTGCCCGCTCCAATTCCTAGGGTCCTGAAGAAGTCTCATGCTCCCTATCTTGTCCTCTAGCTGCTTTGGTACTCGAGAACACCATCAGCACTGCTCTCTACTCTGTCGCCATCTTCTCTCCCCCAGTATTTCTGTTTCTGATGTGTAACTCAAACATAGTAAAGTGCATAAACCTCAAGAGTATGGCTTGATGGTTTTTTACATATGTGTATACCTGTACTCACTATGTAGGTCATGACATAGAACACTGCCAGCACCCAGCTAATATTCTGCATCCAGCTATAATTGCTTTTCTTATCTTGATTTCCACAATTAGCTGGGCCTGGTTTTGGAACTATACAGATGCAACCTTATAGTCTTTATTATTTGTGTCTGTATTCTTTCACTCTACATTATATCAATGATGTTTATCCATTTTGTTTTTGTTTCTTGTAAAAGTAATTTGTTCTTTACCTTTCATAGTACTCCACTGTATTTAGTATATTATCCATTCTTCTGTGATGGATGTTTTCCTTCCAGGTCTTAGCTATTAAAAATGTGATTGTTATAAAGATACCAGTACATGCTTTTGGGTGAAGCCAAGCATAAACTGCTGTTGGATATATGTATAGGAATATAATTGAGTTACTAGATTACCAGGAAAAATGATAGATAAGATAGACAGATAGATAGGTAATAGATTGATAGATAGATACCAGATAGGTAATTTCCTATTTGAGAGATCTGCCAACTTGAAACTTAAGATATTTTCTTATACTTTATTTCAAAAGATTCATTGTTTAATATTTAATTTATAATCTTATAACCTACCTCTAATCCACTTATGTATATGGTATGGGTTAAGAATCAGAGTTTATTTTTCCTCCCTAGTGGACATCCAAGTGACCTATCTACTGAAAAATACTGTTCTTTCTATCACAGAGCATAGCAGTACAGTGGCCATAAATCTAGTGAGCACATAGGAATGAGTATATTTTGGGGCTCTCTGTTCTGTTTCATTAGTATATGAACACATCTTTGTGCCATACCAGGTCTTAATGACTGTAGCTTGCAGTAATTCAAACACTTGATAGTATAAATTTTCCAACTTTGTTTTCTTCTTCAGGATTATTATGGTTGTTCCAGGTCCTATGCATTTCTATATAAAGTTTAGAATATTCTTGCCAATTACTAAACATGAAAAATTTCCTAGGATTTTGATTTGGACATCAGTGAATTTATAGGTCAACCCAAAGAGAAATGACACCTTGAAAATTCCGAGTCTTCAAATTCATTAAAGTGGTGAACCAATAGCCCTGGCCTGGTGGCTCAGTTGATTAGAGCATCATCCTATACACCTGGGGGATCTGGGATGGAGTCAGGTCAGGTTACATACCTAGGTTGTAGGTTCAATTCCCACTTGGGGTATTTACAGTAGGCAATGGATTGATGTTTCTCTCTTTCTCTCTCTCCCTTCCTCTCTCCCTAAAATCAGTAAACATATCCTTGGGTGAGAATTTTTAAAATTTCTCAATTTATATAAGTATTCTTTAACTTCCCTTAGCAATGTTTTTGCAGTAAAAACTGTAAAGTGTAGAAGTCTTGTATTTTTATTTTTAGGTTCTTTCCTAGATATTTGATGGAATTTTTAAGTGCTATTTTATACTACCTTGTTTTTTAACTTTCAATCTTGAATTGTTCACTGTGAGTACATAGAAGTAAAATTGATTTTTACAGGTTGACGTATCTAGGGAACGTGATAAATTCATTTATCAATTGGAACAGTAAAAAGATTGTTTTAGATTTTTACAGACATAAAATGTCACCTATGTATACAGAATAACAATTTACTTCTTCCTCTGCAGTTTTTCAATTTTTTTTATTTTCTGCCTGGCTGGGCTCAATCAGGACCTCTAGTTCAATACTGACTTGAAATGATGATAGCAGGCATTCCTATCTGATTTCCAAAGTCAGGGAGAGCACTTTCCTTAGTTCATCATAAGTATGATGTTAGCTGGCTTTTGTAGAAAACCTTCTTCAAATTAGAAATATTTGAATTATTCTTAGTTTTTAAGAGTTTTGTTTCTTTCAATGTTGCATTAATTGTTTTCACATTTATTGAGATGACCCATGGTTTTTTTTGTTTATGCTATTGATGTAATAACATGTTGTTTGTTTTTTTAACAGTAAATCAACTCAGCATTTCTCAAAAATAAAAAGGCCTCTGTCATGTACCATATGTTGCTTCATTTTATGTGCTATTATTTTATTTAGAAGTTTTGCATGAGAAAAATTGGCTAATAATTTTCTTCCTTCCTTTCCTCTTTTCTCTTTCTCCTTTTTCCCTCCCTCCCTTTCTTTTTCCCAATTTTTTTGTACACATTTATTTATTTATTTTGCAACTTTTTGTAGGCTTTAATATCAGGGTTATAATTGTTTATTTAAAATGTTGAGAAGTAGTCTTTTCTATTCTCTGGAAGTGTTTGCTTAAATTTTGTGTTTTTTTCCTTCAATATTTGAAAAAATTTAATCAGTAAAACACCCTGGGCCTGGAGTTTTCTGTGTAGGAAAGATTTTAATTACATTTTTAATTATTAGAACTATTCAGATTTTAAATTTATTTTCCTAAATAAATTCCTGTTACCTTTAATAAGTTGCATGTTTTTAGAAATTTGGGCATTTATTAATTTTTAAATGGAGATTTTTTATACTATTCCCATCTTAAATGTCAACAGCACCTGTTTTTTTCTCCCTCTTTTCAGTCCTATTATTATTGATTTGTGAGTTTTTTCAGTTTTCTTTTCTTTTCTTCGTTAATTTTATTGTTGTTATATTACATCCATCCCATTTTTGCTCCCCTCTGTACCCCTCCCCACACACCCATTCCCCCCAAAGTCAATCCAACCTGTTGTACATGTCCATGAGTCCTTTGTACTAGGTTCTTGTCTAAAATGTTCCCTGTCCTTGCCTCTTCCTACCCCCTCACCGCAACCCCCTTCCCTCTGACCACTGAAGGCCTATTCACTTTATTCATATATTTGGTTCTGTTTTGCTTGTTGTTAGTTTTGTTCACTATTGTCCTGTAATGGGTGAGATCATATGGTATTTGTCCTTCACTGACTGGCTTATTTCACTAAGCATAATACTCTCCAGTTCCATCCATATTGTTGCAAAGGGTACGAGCTCTTTCTTTAATTCTACTACATAGTATTCCATTGTGTAAATGTACCAAAGTTTTTTGATCCAATCATCCACTGATGGGCTCTTCGGCTGTTTCCAGCACTTGGCTATTGTAAATAGTGCTGCTATGAACATAGGTTCTTATGAATTGGTGTTTCAGGATTCTTTTGGGTATAGTCCAAGTAGTGGAATTGCTGGATCAAAAGGCAGTTCCATTTTTAGTTTTTTAAGGAAACCCCATACTGTTTTCCACAGTGGCTGCACCAGCCTACATTCCCAACAACAGTGCACGAGGGTTCCCTTTGCCCCACATCCTTTACCAACACTTGCTGTTTATTGATTTGTTGATGATTGCCATTCTGACAAGTGTGAGGTGGTATCATGTTGTGGTTTTAATTTGCATCTCTTTGATGACTAGTGATGTTGAGCATTCTTTCATATGCCTCTAGGCTCTCTATTCTGTTCCATTGATCTATATGTCCATTCTTATGCCAGTACCGGGTTGTTTTGATAACAGTACCCTTGTAGTATTGTTTGAAGTACAGTATTGTGATTCCTCCTACCTTGTTCTTCTTTCTCAAGATTGTGGTGGCGATTCATGGGTGTTTTTGGCTCCATATAAATTTTTGAAGTATTTTTTCTATTTCTGTGAAGTCTGTCATTGGTATTTTAATTGGGATTGCATTGAATATGTAGATTGCTTAGGGTAGTATGGACATTTTAATGATGTTAATTCTTCCCATCCATGAACATGGTATATGCTTCCATTTATTTGTATCTTCTTTGATTTCTTTCTTCATTGTTCTGTAGTTTTCTGCGTACAGGTCTTTTACCTCTTTACTTAAGTTGATTCCTAGGTACTTTATTTTTCTTGTTGCTATGGTAAATGGGATTTGTTTTTTCACTTCCATTTCTGTTGTTTCTTTATTGGTATACAAAAATGCTTTTGATTTCTGGATATTGACTTTATACCCAGCTATTTTGCTAAATTTGCTTATTAGGTTGAGTAAGTTTTTGGTGGAGCCCATCGGTTTTGCATGTACACTGTCATATCATCTGCAAATAATGACAGTTTGACTTCCACCTTTCCAATTTGGATACCTTTGATTCCTTCTTCTTCTCTGATGGCTATAGCTAGAACTTCCAAGACAATGTTGAATAGAAGTGGAGAAAGTGGACAGCCTTGTCTCATTCCTGATCTTAGGGGGAAAGCTTTTAGTTTTTGTCCGTTAAGTACGATGTTGGCTTCAGGTTTCTCATAGATGGCCTTTATGATGTTGAGGTATGCTCCCTCTATTCCCATTTTGCTGAGGGTTTTTATCATAAATGGTTGTTGCACTTTATCAAATGCTTTTTCAGCATCTATTGATATGATCATATGGTTTTTATCTTTCAATTTGTTGATGTGGTGTATTACATTAATTGATTTACAAATGTGGTACCATCCTTGCATCCCTGGGATGAACCCACTTGATCATGGTGTATGATCTTTGTAATATACTGCTGAATCCAATAGGCCAATATTTTGTTGAGAATTTTAGCATCTATGTTCATCAGAGATATTGGCCTGTAGCTTTCTTTCTTAGTTGGATCTTGCCCTGTTTTTGGGATTAGAATAATATTGGCCTCATAGAAATAGTTTGGGAGTCTTCCCTCTTCCTGAATTTTTTGATATAGTTTGAGGAGGATAGGAGTTAGTTCTTCTTTAAATGTTTGGTAAAATTCACCTGTGTAGCCATCTGGTCCAGGGCTTTTGTGCTTTGGGAGATTTTGGATTACTTCTTTAATTTCACTAGTTGTTATTGGCCTATTGAGGCTTTCTGCCTCTTCTGGGTTCAGTTTTGGTAGATTATACCTTTCCAGAAATGTATCCATTTCATCCAGGTTGTCATATTTTTTGTCATAGAGTTGTTTGTAGTAATTTCTTACAATCTTTTGTATTTCTGAGGTATCAGTTGTAATTTCTGCTCTTTCAGTTCTGATTCTGTTTATTTGGGTCCCCTCTCTCTTTTTCTTGATGAGTCTGGATAGGGGCTTGTCAATTTTGTTTATTTTTTCAAAGAACCAGCTCCTGGACTTGTTGATTCTTCAAATTGTAGTTTGAATCTCTGAGTTATTTAGTTCTGCTTTGATCTTGATGATTTCCTTCCTTCTACTTGCTCTGGACTTTGTTTGTTGTTGCTCCTCTAGTTCTTGCAGCTTTATGGTTAGGTTGTTTTTATAAACTTCTTGTGATGTTTTTAAGAAGGCCTTATTGCTATACATTTCCCTCTGAGCACTGCCTTTGCTGTATCCCATAGGTTTTGGGCTGTTGTGTGTTCATTGTCATTTGTTTCCAGGAACTTTTTGATTTCATCTTTGATCTCATTGTTAACCCATTCATTGCTTAAAAGCATGTTATTCAGTCTCCATGAGTTAGAGAATTTTTGTTTTTTGCCCTTGAGATTGGTTCCTAGTTTCAAGCCATTGTGATCTGAGAAGATACTTTGTATGATTTCAATGTTCCTGTATTTGTGGAGGCTTGTCTTGTGACATACCTTGTGGTCTATCTTGGAGAATGATCCATGTGCATTTGAGAAGAATGTGTATTTTGCTTCATTGGGGTAAAAGACTCTGTATACATCAGTTAGGTCCATTTCTTCTAGAGTGTTTTTCAATGCCACAACATCTTTGGGGATTTTTTGTTTGAAAGATCTGTCCATTATTGATAGTGGGGTATTAAAATCCCTTACTATTAGTGTGTTGCTGTCTATGTCTTTCTTAAAGTCTTCCAAGATTTTCCTTATATATTTCAGAGCTCCTGTGTTGAATGCTTATATGTTTATCAGAGTTATTTCTTCTTGATGGATTGTTCCCTTAAGTATTATGACATGTCCATCTTTGTCCTTTTTTATGGCCTTCATTGTAAAATCTATTTTGTCTGAGATCAGTATTGCTACTCCAGCTTTTTTTTCGTGTCCATTTGCTTGATACATATTTTTTCATCCCTTCACTCTCAATGTGTGTCGATCTTTTCTTCTGAAGTGGGTCTCTTGAAGACAACATATATGTGGGTCATGTTGTCTTATCCATTTGGATACCCTATGTCTTTTGGTTGGTGCATTTAATCCATTTACATTTAAGGTTATTATTGATTGATACTTATTCATTGCCATTTTCTCCATTTGTGTCTGTATTCCTCTTTGGCTTTCTCTGTTTCTTCATTTTATTTGTTTACTTATTTTTATAGCAGACCCTTTAGCATTTCTTGCAATGTTGGTTTGGTAGAGATGTATTCTTTTAGTCTTTTTTTTTTTGTCTGGGAAGCTCCTTATTTCTCCTTCTATCTTGAATGAGAGCCTTGCTGGGTAGAGTATTCTAGGTTGCAGGCCTTTGTTTACCATGACTTGAAATACTTTTTGCCATTCCCTTCTGGCTTGAATTGTTTCTGTTGAATAATCATTTGATAGCCTTATTGGAGCCCCTTTGTAAGTTATTTGTTGTTTCTTTCTTGATGCTTTTAGGATTCTCTCTTTGTCTTTGAAATTTGCCATTTTAATAATAATGTGCCTTGGTGTTGGTCTGTTTGGGTTGATCCTCATTGGGACCCTCTGTGCTTCCTGAACTGGATTAATGTTTTAAGTCCTCATGTTAGGCAAATTTTCTATCATGACTTTTGTGAACAGGTTTTCCATTCCTTGTTTCTCTTCTCCTTCAGGTATTCCTATGACACAGATGTTGTTACATTTCATGTTCTCCTGCCGCTCTCTTAAACCCTCTTCAATCTTGTTCAGCCTTTTTTTATCCTCTTGTACTGTCTTGTAGTATTTCTCTACATTATCCTCCAACTCGCTGATTCAGCCTTCTGCTTCCTCTAGCCTACTGTTGCTTCCATCTACTGTATTCCTCAATTCAGAAATTGTATTCTTCATTTCCTCCTGGTACTAATTGATAGTTTCTGTATCCTTTTTGATGCTGTTGTAGCTCTTAGTAAGTTCCTTGTAACTTCCCTGGAGTTGTTTATAGTTTTTTTTGAGCTGGCTAAGCTCATTGTGCTTGTCTATCATCATTCTTTTGAATTTCTTGTCTGATATTTTGTGTGCCTCTGTTTCATTTTTTGGTCTTTCTGGGGATTCTTCCTTTCCTTTTGGTGATGGGCTGATTCTTTTTTCTCCCATTTTGGGTGTCTGTTGTTGCTTGCTTTTTGTTTTTTGTTTTTTTCCTTGGATTAATGTGCTTTGCTTCCTTGCCTTAGTTGAGCACCCTTCTGTTAGGAGATTTGTGGAGTTCAATGTTGCAGTCTCCCAGATTTTCTCCACTTGTTGTTCTTGGTGTGGTCTTTATTTGGGCTGTCTGGTTGTGTTCTGGACCTGTGGGCTTTTAGCAGGAAAAATAGAAAAGAAAACAAAAAGATAATAATAATAATTACAAGAAAGGGTTTAGATGGCTGTTCACCCTTAATAATCACTGATTGGTCCAGGTGGAGCCAGGACCTGAGGGTTTTTAGCAGAAAAGAAAAGAATATATATATGTGTGTGTGTGTGTGTGTGTGTGATAAGCAAAAAAGGTTTAGGTGGCTGTTCATTCTTAATGATCCCTGATTGGTCCAGGTGGAGCTGGGACCTGTGGGCTTATAGCCGAGAGAAGAAAAAAAAATTTAAAAAGTATTAAAAAAAGAAACAAAAAAAGGGAAATAATTAGAAAAGTAAAATAACAATATTAATAAAGAAAGGATTTAGGTGTCTGTTCACCCTTTATGATCTTTAGGAGCCAGGACCTGTGGGCTTTAACAGGAAGAAAAGGAAAAAAAAAAAAAAAAATGGAAGGAAAAAAAGAAAAGGGAAGAAAGAAAAGAATAAAGAAAGGGTTTAGGTGGCTGGGGAGGGGAGGAATACTTAGATTTAAGACTGGGAATGTGTTGTAGCCAGAGAGTAAGTAGACGTTAATTCAAGAGTAGGGGGAGTGTCCTGAGTATTTAGGTAGATTGAGATGGGGGGAGAGGGATTAAGAATATGTGAGAAGTAACTTTTGAAAAGGATATGTTGTGGATTAATAGTTCATATAGCTCTCGGTATAACTCAGGTGCTTGAGATTAGCAGCAATCCATTTCCTGAGGCTGCCTTTTTGCTTGGTCAGTTCTCTGCAGTCTATAGTCTAGCTGGTCTTGGAGTGGCAGGGCCTCTAATTGTCACAGTCAGGGCTGATTCTGAGTGTCAGCCCCCAGGTAGGCTGGACCTTCCGTAGCCTAGCTGGGTTTTAGGGCTGCTGGTATTCTGGAGCCCACAGGGTGTCCCCTCCCACTCCCGGTGGAGGTTCCTGCCTGTGATGAGCACCTGGCATCCCTGCAGGGCAGCCTGCAACCTCGCTGGTTCCTGTGATGACTGGCCCTGCCCCCAGAGGTCCTGGAGGAGGCAGCCCCTGTCCTCAACAGTGCCCTGGGTCCGCCAATACTTCCCAGCTCCCTGGGCGAGAGCCAATCCTCCAAGCAGACCTGCTCTCCGAGGAGTCCTTTACTGGGCCTTTGTGATCTTCGGCGTTTGTCTTGGGCAATGGGTGGGTCAGTTGCCCCCACTACTAGTTCCCGGCTCGCAGTTTGGAGTTTCTGCAGAGCCTGGGGGCCTGTGTGGGTGCGCAGAGCTGGTCCTCCCTTCTCACAGGGGCTTCAAGCTGCTGTTTTCCCGGTGGCCCAGCAGCACTGTTTTCAGCCTTCTTGACGCCCCGGCCAATGCACTTCCCTGCTCCCCTGCTCCTGCTCCCTGCAGGACTTTTCTCCTCTGCCTCTGGCCCAGTGAGGAGCTGCTTCTCCCTGTTGCTGGAGCGAGGCTCTCACACAGTCCCTCCTCTATGGCGTTTGCCCTTGCTGCCCACACTTCACTGTTCAGATTTCTAGTCTCCAGGGAGCCTGGAGCTGATTCAGTTAAACGCGTCCCTCTGGGTAGAGCCGCCCCTGCCCAGAGCCGACCTCGGTCCGCCTGCCAGCTGGTCAGGAACCGCCTCACCTACTCTTTTGCTGGTCTCTGCTGCTTCTGGGCTGTGCTCCCCTGAGTCCAGATGCTGGCTGCTCCAATTCTTAGGGACCTGAAGACGTCTCGCGCTCCCTAACCTGTCCTCTAGCTGCTCTGGTACTCGAGAACACCATCAGCACTGCTCTCAATTCTGTCGCCATCTTTCCCCCTCACAATTTTCTTTATATATTTTGGAGATCAAACCTTGTCTGAAATTGAGTAGTGTGAGCATTTTAATGATATTAAGCTTTCCTGTCCATAAACACAATTTTTTCATTTATTTGTACCTTCTTTGATTTCTTTCTTCAGTGTCTAGTAATATTTTGAGTACAGGTCCTTTACATCATTGGTAAAATTTATTCCTAATATTTTATTATCTTTTGAAGTCATTGTGAATGAAATTATTTTCTTAGTTTTCTTTTCTGATAGTTTATTATTGGCATATAAAAATACAGCTATTTCTGGATATTTATTTTTTATCCAGCTACTTTACTGAATTCATTTATCAGTTCTAGTAGTTTTTTGGTGAAATCTTTAGGGTTCTGTATATACAGTATCATGTCATCTGCAGATAATGATACTTTTACTTCTTACTTTCCAATGTAGATGCTTTTTGCTTCTTCTTCTTGTCTGTTTGCTGTGAGTAGAACTTCCAGCACTGTGTTAAATAAGAATGGGGCAAGCTGCCATTCCTGTTCTGTTCCCAGTCTTAAGGGAAAGGCTTATAGTTTTCACCCATTGATTAGGGTGTTGGCTCTGGTTTTGTTTATGATGTTGAGGTATGTTTCCTCTACTTCCACTTTATTAAGAGTTTTTATCATAAATGGGCCCTAGATTTTATTCAATGTCCTTTCTGCATCTATTTATATGATCATGTAATTTTTATCTTTCATTTTGTTATGTTGTGTGTTACTATTATTATTGATTTACGAATAGTGTACCAACCTTGCGTTCCTAGAATAAATTCCACTTGATCATGATGTATGATCTTTTCAATGTATTTCTGGATCTGGTTTGCTGATTAAAAAAAAAAAAAGAGAGATTTTATTTATCCCTAGAGAAAGGGGAAGGGAAGGAGAGAGGAAGAAAAACATCAATGTGTAGCTGCCTCTTGCACGCCCCCAAATGGGGACCCAGCCCACAAGACAGGCATGTGATCTTGTGGGAATTGTACTAACTGTCCTTTGGTTTATAAGCTGGCACTCACTCCACTGAGCCACATCAGCCAGGGCTGGTTTGCTGATATTTTGTTGAGGATTTTAACATCTATGTTCATCAGGGATATTTAGCATATAATTTTCTTTCTTTTTAATGTCCTTATCCAATATTGGAATTAGGATAATGTTGGCTTTATAAAAAGAGTTTAGGACTCTCTCCTCTCCCCTCACCTCTAAACCCCCCCCCCCTTTTGAGATTTGGAATAGTTTGAAAAGGACAGGTGTTAGTTCTTCTTTGAATACTTTATAAAATTCACCTGTGAAGTCATCTTGTCAGGGTCTTTTTTGTTGTTGTTGGGAATTTTATGATTATTGTTTCCATTTACTAGTTGTAATCTATCTATTCAGATTCTCTGATTCATCACCATTCAATTTTAAAGTCTGTTTATTTCTAGGAATTTTTCTATTTTGTTCAGATTGTCCAATTTGTTGGTATATAGTTCATAATATTACCTTAAAATGCTTTTCATTTATTTGGTGTTGGTAGTCAACTTCTCCTTTTTCATATTTGATTTTATTTATTTGGGTCCTCTCTCTTATTGATGAGTCTGGTTAAGCATTTCTCAATCTTGTTTATATTTTCAAAGAATTAGCTCTTGGATTCATTAATCTTTTATATTGTGTTTTTAGATTCTATGTAATTTAGTTGTATTATTTCCTTCCTTCTGCCCACTTTGGATTTTGTTGTTGTTGTTGTTGTTGTTGTTGTTCTTTTTCAAGTTCCTTTAAGTGCAAGAGTTAGATTGCTTATTTGAGATTTCCCTTGTTTCTTGAGATAAGCCTGTAATGCTATGAATTTCCAACTTAAGACTGCTTTTGCTGTGTCCCATAGATGTCAGGTTGTTTCTAGGCATCTTTCAATTTCTTCTTGGATTTCATTGTTTACACATTTATTGTTAAACAATGTTACATAGCCTCCATGTGTTTGAATATTTTTCATTGTCTACTGTAATTAATATCTAGTTTTACACCATATGGTCAGAGAAAATGCTTGATATGATTTCAATCTTCCTGAATTTATTAAGACATACTTTATGTCCTGACAAGTGGTCTATCCTTGCAAATATTTCATCATTTGAAAAGAATGTACATTTTGTTGCTTGGGGATTAGATATTCTGTTACTATCAATTAAACCCATCTGACCCCATGTGTCATTTAAGGTCACTGGGACTTTTGCTTCTGTCTGGAAGAGCTATACTTTGATGTCATTGGGGATGTTAAAATCCCCTACTAAAACTGTGTTGCCGTAAATCTCTCCCTTAATGTTTGTTTCCATTTGAATGGATTATTTTTTCCATCCCTCCACTTTTGGTGTGTTTCTTTTGTTCTAAGGTGGGTCTCTTAGAAAGCATATACATGGATTATGATTTCCTACCCATTCAGCTAATCTATGCCTTTTGATTGGAGCATTTAGTATTTATTAGCATTTTATTCTTTATACCTATGTTTCTTTCTGTTTCTCTCTATTTTTCTCCTTCCTTCTTCTTCTTTTCTTCTTCCCCTTCCCCTTCTTCTCCCTCCTCTTCCCCATCCTCCTCCTTCTTCACCATTTAATATTTTTTGCAATATAGTTTTGGTGGTAATGAACTCCTTGAGATTTTTTTTTTTTTTTTTGTCTGAGAAGCTCTTTATTTTGCCTTCAACTTTAAATGATAGCCTTGCTGGATAGAATAGTCTTGGCCCTTGTTTTTCATCATTTTGAATATTTATGCCAATTTCTTCTGGCCTGAAGTGTTTCTGTGGAGAAATCAGCAGGCAGCCTGATGGGACTCCTTTTTGAGGTACTAACTGGCTCTCTCTTGCTTTAATATGGTCTTTCTCTCTTTTTTAAACCATTGCCATCTCATATGGCATGTCTTGATGTGGACCTTTTTGAGTTCATCTTGTTTGAAACTCTCTGCCTTTTTTTTTTTTTTTTTTTTTTTTTTTTTTTTTTTTTTTTTTTTTTTTTTTTTTTTTTTTTTTTTTTTTTTTTTTTTTTTTTTTTTTTTTTTTTTTTTTTTTTTTTTTTTTTTTTTTTTTTTAATGTATATTTTTCCTTCATCAGATTAGGACAGTTTTCAGTTACTATTTCCTCAAATAGGTTCTTGATCCTATGCTTTCTTTCTTTTTCTTCTGGTACCCCTATGATACAGATGTTGTAACCCTGCATGTGTCCATAGGTCCCTTAAATGATTTTCATTTTTAAAATTCTTTCTTCTTTTTGCTCCTCTAATTGGTTGTAGTTTTCTAACTTGTCTTTTTAGTTAATGAGTCAGTCCTATGCTTCATCCAACCTACTGTTTATTCTCTCCAGTGTACTTTTCAGATTTGTATTCTTCAATTTTTGACTGTTTTTTAAGTAGTTAATATGTTCTTTTTCATGCTGTTGTGCAACATTAAACCCATTACTTTGAACTCAATATCTGATAAATTCCTTGCCTCCATTTCATTGAGCCATTTTTCTGAAAACTTTTCCTGTTCTTTCATTTTGGGTATGTTTGTTTGTCTCCATTTTGGCTGCTTCTTTGTGTTTGTTTCTATGTATTAGATAGATCTGCTATAACTACCAGTCTTCATGGGTTAGCTTTATGTAATAGGTGTCCACCAAAATCCAGTAGTGCAATCTCTATGATCACCTGATTGGGTGCTTCAGAAATATTCCTTATGTGAGTTATGTGAGTCCTCCTGTTGTAGTTGAGACTTTTTATTTATTTTATTTTTTACTTTTAATTTATTTAATTTTTTAAAGATTTTATTCATTTTTACTTTTATTTATTTATTTTTAAAGATTTTATTTATTACTTTCAGAGAGAGGGGAAGGGAAAAAGGCAGGAAGGGAGAAAGACATCAATGTATGGTTGCCTTTCACCTGCCTCCAACTGTGGACCTGGCTTGCACCTTCATTATGTGCCCTGGCTGGGGAATCAGCAACCTTTGGGTTAGCAGGCTGGTGCCTTATCCACTGAGCCACTAGCCAGGGCTGATTCATTATTTTTAGAGAGAGGGCAGGGAGGGAGGAAGAAAGGGAGAGAAACATCAATGTATGGTTACCTTTCACCTACCTTCAGCTATAGACCTGGCTGGAGACCTGGTTTGCAACCTGGTTATGTGCCCTGACTGGGAATTGAACCAGCGGCCTTTAGGATCACAGGCCAGCGCCTAACCACTGAGCTACCAGCCAGAGCATAATTGAGTCTTTTTTAAAATAACATTTTATTGATTATGTTGTTACAGTTGTCCCAATTTTTTTCTCTTTGTTCTCCTCTGCCCAGAACCTCCTTTCCCTCCAGCAGTCCCACTTTTCTTAGTTCACATCCACAGGTCATGCATATAAACTCTTTGATTCCTCCCTTTACTATACTATACTTAACATCCCCCTATCTATTTTTTACTTATCAATTATGCTTCTTAATCCCTATACCTTTTCCCCATTTCTACCCCTTCTCCCTCCCTGCTGACAAACCTCCAAATGATCCCAATACCTATGATTCTGATACTATTCTGGTTGTTTGCTTGATTTGTTTTTTAATCTTTATTTTTTAGATTCTGTTGTTCATAGTTCTGAGTTTGTTTTTATTTTAAGGTTCATAATTTTGATATTATTCCGTGTCTTAAGTAAACAACTTTAACATTTCATATAATAAGGGCTTGGTGATGATGAACTCCTTTAACTTTACCTTGTCTGGGAAGTACTTTATCTGCCCTTCCAATTCTAAATGATAGCTTTGCTGGGTAGAATAATCTTGATTGTAGGTTCTTACTTTCTACCACTCTGAATACTTCTTGCCAGGCCCTTCTTACCTGCAAAGTTTCTTTTGAGAAGTCAGATGATAGATTTATAGGGACCCCTTTGTAGGTAACTGTCTTTTTTTCTCTTGCTGCTTTTAAGATTCTCTCTTTATCTTTAATCTTTGGCATTTTAATTATGATGAGTCTTGGTGTGGTCCTCCTTGGGTCTAGCTTGTTTGGGACTCTCTGTGCTTCCTGGACTTGTATGTCTATTTCCATAGCCAAATTTGGGAAGTTTTCCTTCATTATTTTTTCATATAAGTGTTAAATTACTTTCTCTTTTCTCCTCCTGGCAATCCTATGATTTGGATTTTGGCATGTTTAAAGTCATCCCAGAGGTTCCTAAGCCTCTCCTCATTTTTTAAAAGTTCTTATTTAAACTTTCTATACTAGTTGACTGTTTATTTGTTCCTTATGTTCCAAATTGTTGATTTGAAGCCCAGCTTCCTTTCCTTCACCATTGGTTTCATGTGGATTTTCCTTCATTTTACTTAACTTGGCTTTCATTTCTTTCTTCATGTGTTTGCCATACTTAACCTTGTCTGAGAAGTTTGTGAGCATAGTTATCACCAATGATTTGAACTCTGTATCTATTAGGTTGGCTATCTCCTTGTTGCTTGGTTCTCCCACTGGAACCATGTTCTGCTCCCTCTTTTGGGCCATACTTCCCTGACTCCTCAACTTAACTGCCTCCTGTGTTTGCTGTGTGTCAGGTAGAGTTGTTGTGCTTGTTACATTGTAAGGGGTGGAGCCTCAGGTATTTGTCAGTGCTGGGTGACCCATTTCACAACATTCTGGTGCTGTATGTGGGAGAGGAGTCTGAGAAGGAACAATGATGCTTGCTCAGTACTGGCATCTTTTCCAGGCACTTCTTCTGCTTCCTATATGGGACTGGCACCCCTCTAGCTATTGCCATGGTTGTGGTTCCCAGAGTGGGTGGGTTTGCAGATATTATAGAACCATGGGGACCCTCCAAACAAATGGACTCTGCTTAGATAACAGAGGTTTCTTCTGCCCAACCCCCACTGGTTTTATAGTCAGGAGCAATGAGGCTTTATTTTCCCTGGCACTGGAGCCATGAGCTGTGTGGCCTGGTTGGAGGCTGGGATTGCTTCCCAGGTATCCCTCCAGACTTTTATAATGTGTCCACTGGCTGCCACTTCCTTGTTGCTGCCACCACTGTCACCACCCTGTGTCCTCTCTGCCTCTTTTCCACCCCTCATACCTGTCTGGATGAGTCTTATTTGTTTATATCTTCATTAGACTTCTATGTAGTTCAGTTTTCTAGTAGCTCTGGTTGATTTTAGTTTTGAGGTAGTTGTATTTCTTTCTATTGTTGGGGAGGGTGGTAAAGCATGTCTACCTATCACCCTGCCATCTTGGCCAGAAGGCCTGTAATTGAGTCTAGATTGCTATTGGCCTGTGCATGCATGGGATCAACCCCCAGAGTGGCTGACTGTAAAGCTAAAACCCGCCCATGACATGTGGGCTGCTATACAGCTGCCGACCACATGACATGAAATTTGCATCAGCTAGGTTTAGTGCCTACCAAAATCTCTCTTCCGATACGTGATTTTGCTGTAATACTGTCTGAACCTGACCACTGAGTGTTGGTTCTGGGCCTCTGAACCAGAGGGATTCTGGTACAGGCCAATGTAAAATGGTGCCTATAACTGGCCCTGGCAACATATTTGGTGCTATAGGTAATCTACTGTTTGTGGCTGCCTCTCTTGGGCCTGGATGTATGCAGGAGAGACCAAGCTGTGCTCCAAGCCTGGCTTTTACCAGCACTGGGCTAGGGGACAGGCCAGCAAATGCCCCAAAGCACCTTGAGATCTGCATCTGCCTGCTACACCCTACCTCTGCCTGGCACCTGTCTATTAAGCTTAGTCAGTGAAAATGCCTCTCTTGGTACTTAAGATGCTTAAGATAAATTCCCAGTTAGTCACCAGGTAAGGTTGAGTGGTGTTCACCAGGTTCATACACGTTAAAATATGGTGCAGTCCTGTCCACTCAGCAAATACAACTAATATTTCTAAGAATACCAAGTGTAACTGCCACCTGCTGGGTGCTTGTACATCTTTGTGTTTTTCTCAGGGAGTCCTCAGGGTGAGGCCAACAGAGTTTATCAGGCTCCAAACAACTAAGAGTTGACCATGTAAAAGGAGGGCTTTGCTCTGGTCAGGCATGCAAGGAAAAAATGGCTCTTGTTCAAAAGCCACATGCTTCACTCTGTTTCAGACTCTGCCTGGAGGAGACACAGGACTTATGAACATGGGGCCACCAGCAGTAGGGAGGATGGGGCTCATGGATCTCTTTGTGAAGGAGAGATGCTAGTCAGTCTTTGGGGAAGGTGAGGGTTGTGGTCCTCACCCCAGAGCCACACTGCTCAGTCTGTGTTGGATTTTGTCCAGACTTTGGCAGGTCAGAACCACTAGAGTCAGATGGGTGGGGTCTCTGGAGCCTAAAGGGTGAGTCTTGCAGGATCTGGGAGGTTGATTCTAGGGATGTCCTATGAGGTGGAAGCACCAGTCAGGTTCACAGAAAGTGGGGAAAGTGGCCCCTGCCCCAAAGCCATACCATTCAGTCACTGAAAGTCCCTGAGTCTTCTCAGGCCTCTACACCTGGCCAAAACAGATGACTCCACAGCAGGGTGTAAGCTCCCCAGGTTGGGGTGACAGGGCTAATGGGGTTATTGATTTCCCCCCAGGTTGATGTTGCAGCAAGAGGAGTGCTACAACCAAGAAAGATAACACTTGTGATATGGGAGAACAATAGCACTAGGATCCTGGCAGCTGTCACTTCAGCTCTCTCCACAGAACCCCAAATCCCAATTCCTCACCGCACTCTAATCCACTTTACCATCATTCAGCTTTGAATAAACTTTTGTACACTGGCCCTTTAAGAGAGTGCCCGTGTCTTTAGTGGACATCATTATTTTGCTGATGAAAAAACAACTCACTGCTTTTCACAGCCAAATATTCTGTTGGTGACTCTTCCGAGAGCTGATGCTCTGGGACAGGAAGCTTGGCTTGCAGTTAATTCTAAGCTTCTCAAGGGGAGCTCTCTGCAGCTGAATATCCCTCTGGAGTATCTTGGGAATACCTTAGCCATCATCAGTGGGAGTATGGCCAGGTCTTTTTGCATCTCCACCTTCCTACCAGTCTAGATGTGTTTTCTTCCTTAAACACATCTAGACTGGTTTTAAATCTTCTATTCAGCTGGTCTTCATTGAGTTATTCGGAATAATTATTCTATATTTTAATTGTAATTCTAATTTGGTCCTGGAAGGGGGTCAATGTAGCTTCTATCTACTCTGCCACCATCTTAGATTACCTTGAACTGACTTCTTAATCACTTCTAATGAAGTATCTTGTCTTATGCCTTCTTTATATGATGATATCAATATGGATACATTAATTTTCTTTTATTGGAATCTGTGTGATCTTTTCTCTATCATTTTTGTCTTTGCTTACTTTACTCTTATATTTAAATGGTTGTATTATGATCCAGTGGTTGCTTCACTTATTCTGTGTGGTTATCTTCACTTTAATATAATTACTGATATAACTGGAATTAAGTCTACTATCTTTTTTTTTTTTTGATTGTTTGTGTTACGATTCAACTCTGACTGCTTGCTGAACATTCTTCTCTCACCTCTTTTTCAGATGTTAAATGTCAATATTTATCATACACAAAACAACAGTCACAGAATTAAAAAGTCTATTATTCAATCAACTATATGTAAAGTAAAAAATAGTCTTTGGTAAAGGATGAGGTCCAACAGCAAAAGCAATCTTTGAAGACTGAAGAAAAGAGAGAGAACACAGTCTGGGGTGCAAATATATATGGGATAAGAGTCCTAGAATGGGATTCTCAAATGATGCCAGGGGACCTCTAATTTCAGGCAGCCTATTCCAGTCTAAAGCAGGGGATCCAAAAGGACATGGGTGTTTGCTTTGCATTTACATGCAGCTGATTTAGGTGCAGCAGAAGTAAGATTTGTGTTGCATTTACTGGTGCCTACCCTGTAAATTCAGATGACTACTGGCAGTTTTTACATTTCTCTGACAGGTATTCAATGACTGATTTTAATAGTTTGATTTAATAGTTTAAGTGTAATTTTCTCAGGGTGATTTAATTCTATATCTCCACATTTCATACCTTCTGTTTTTATATTCCTTTATTTTTCCTTTCTTTCATTCTTTTAAAGTAATTTAAAAAATAGATTGTTTTCTCTTTTATTAATTTTTTACTTTTACTTCATTGTGTCATTTTCAACCTTTAATTGTTCTAGTCCATCTTAAGTTACCTTATACATATGTCATAAGCCCACAGATATTTTTAATTTTGCAAGAAACTATCAATATTATTTTATATTGTGCTTTTCTCTGAAATCATTTTTCTTCAGCAGAAAGAACTTAAAAAAATTTTTTTTTTGTAGTTACAGTTATCTGGAGAAAATTTTCTCAATCTTCACTTGTCTAAATTGTCTGTTTTTGCCTTTATTTTTATCTCCATTTAACTTTCATTTTCTTATTGAATTTGAACTTTAGTTCTTTAGAGTGCCATTTCATTGTCTCCTGGCTTCCATGATTTCATTGAAATATCAGCCATAATTGTATTATACTTCATTTGAATGTACTGTCTTTTTACTTAGGTATGAGCTTTTTGGCCAACTCATAAAGGTGTGTAGTGTAGCTAGGGATGGCTTCTTTGTATTTATTTTACTTACAGTCAATTGAGTTTTGTGAATCTATTGGTTTGTACCTTCAATCATTTTGAAAACCTCAACAATTATCACTTCAAATATTTCTTTGAATTTGTTCTCTGTGTCCTCCTGGAATTTACTCATGTATGTTAGACCTTTGGAATGAGCCCCATGTTGCATTTATGCATTTTATATTTTCTCCATTTTTCTCCATGCCCCAGACTCTGTACTTCACTTTATTTCCTATTGATCAATTTCCAAGTTCATTAATCTTGCCTTTTGCTATTTCTGGTCTTACTTTATACCCATCCAAATAGAGATCTTAATTTTGAATATGTTATTTTACATTTCTAGACCATTCATTTGATTGTTTTATGGATTACAATCCTTGACATTTTAAATTTTTATTCATTTTGTACATTTTTCCTATATTTTCTTTAACATATTAATCATAATTATTTTAAAGCCCTGTCTTTATGTCAATGGCTGGTTATCTATGGATATCCTAGTACCTTTACTTTCTCTTGAGTATGGGTCACATATTCTTATTCACACAGGAATGGTTAATAATTTTAGTATGACTAACTCCATCTTTTATTCAAATATTTTTGAGGAGGGAGAAGGGAGTGGCCCTTATAAGTTTTTTTGATTAAGAGCCTGACAGGTTTCTGTCTCCTCAGCCCCCTGAAAAACTTCAGGAAATTCAATTCTACATTTCAAAATTTCGAATTTAGCTCTTTTGACTCTTGGTTCCCTCTCTAATACCTTAATTCCTCCACCTCAACTTTCTTCAGAAGCTCTGAAACCTATTATATTAAGTAAATTAACTGAGGAGGATGCAACCTGGGAGTTTGGGGAAAGCCACCTGCCTCTAGGGGCACTTTCTCCCCTAATCCTCCTTTATTAAAAAAGTTGTATTTGATTGATTTTGCTATTACAGTTGTCCCAATTTTTCCCTTTTTGTCCCCCTCCAACAAGTACTCCCTACTCCCTCAGGCAATCGCCACACCATTGTTCACGTCCATGGGTCATGGGTATGAATTCTTTGGCTACTCCATTTTCTATACTGTACTTTACATCCCCATAGCTATTCTGAATCTACCTATTTATACTTCTTAATCCCCTCACCTCTTCAACCATTTCCCCAAACACCCTCCCATCTGACAATCATCAAAATGTTTTCTATATTCATGATCCTGTCTCTATTCTTGTTTGCTTAGTTTGTTTTTTAGATTCAATTGTTAATAAGTATGCATTTATTACCATTTTGTTGTTTATAGTTGTGGCCTTCTTTTCCTTAAAAAGTCCCTTTAACCTGACATATAATACTGATTTGGTGATGATTAACTCCTTTAGTGTTTCCTTGTCTGGGGAGATCTTTATCTGCCCTTTTTTATTCTAAGTTATATATTTTCTGGATTGAACAATGCTCTAGGTCCCTGCTTTTCATGACTTTGAATATTTCTTGCCAGTCTCTTCTAGCCTGCAAAATTTATTTTAAGAAATCAGCTGACAATCTTAGGGGAACCCTCCTGTAGACAACTGCCTTTCTCTTGCTGCTTTTAGGTCTTTGAGAACCATATGGCATTGTTTTAAAACTTTCTACCTATTCCTGTTATATATGGCTACTTAACAAACAACCCCAAAAGTTAGTTGTTTAAAATAGTATGTGGTCAATACTTGGCTCTCCTACCACCTGTGACAAAGACTGGCCAGAGGGAATGTGTATTGTTTTGAAAATGGATTGTAACTCCCTTTTTATTTCCTTTGGGAGTGGATTCTGGTCCTGTGACTACATGTACACACTGAGGCAATGTAGTCTAGAGTCACAGATAGGACATGTGCCTCCTTTGTGTGGAATACCTTTTAACAATCCTCAGACTGGAAAAGGTGCAGTATCTCTCACATCAGTCTGCTGCCTTCTGTGCACTCCCCTGTAATGGAATAAATGGCATGTCTACATTATTCGGCTAGTCATTTGGTGGTTGGTTTTTTTTTTGTTTGTTTGTTTTTATTTTTTGGTTTTCTTTTTTTGATATCATGAACACTTAACCAGCTCTCTGGTTTGGGGTTCTTGTGCTACAAACAGCAACAATTATTTTGACCATGAACCTACATTTTGGGTAAGTCTTGATAGAAATGCCTCACCTCTGTTCCACAAGTCATTGGCTGGAGTGCCTCAACTGAATTTGGAAGGATCAGGTTCCATGATGGCTTACTCACATATGTGGTAAGTTGGTTCTGTATGTTGGCTAAGAGCTTAGTGGGGCCTATTAGCTAGGATCTCACTACACATGAGCTTCTCCATGGAGCTGTTTGGATAATACTGCAGCATGGAATCTGAGTTCTAAGAAGCAGGAAATGGAAGCTACAAATCCCTTATAGCCCAAGTTTAGAATGTGTTATAGCATCACTAATGCAGTATTTTGTTTGCCAAAGCAGTCACTTAGCCTGCTCAGATTCGAGGATAGGAACATAGGTATCAACTCTTACCAGTAATAATGTTTAATAAATGATGACCATCTTTAATTCATTATTTGCATGCCATCCTAGAACTATGTAAGTGTCCCAAGAGAAAAGTAAGCCACATATTTGCATTTTTAAAGTTTCTAATATGTTATTTCAGCCTTTCACAAGATCATAAGCCTCACTAATTTCTTTTTACTTTGGGAAAGTGCCTCTGAGTGGTTCATTCCTAGCATAACCCATATTTTGGACCCAGAGTCTGAAAATGTTCCCAGAGATGAAACTACGAGGGACCATCATTTACCTCTAAACTGTATCCTTCTGTCTGAATTCAAATGTAATAGTTATTGAGACTTCCCAGTAAGAATATATTAACTAAGAAAAGAAGAGGGCTCAAGAGAAAATATCAAGAACTTCGAAATTTAAAGACACAAAGGTGAAGATTATATCAAGAAATAATAGCCAGAGAAGTAGGAAGAAAGCCAGGAACATGCAGTGCTACAGAAGCTAAGGTTGAATGTTGAGTAGGTGGGAGTGGTTTACATTAGTCTACAGTGCCATAGATAAGACAGTTAAATAAGGAATGAAAGCCTGATTCAAATTTAGGGACTGGAAAACACCTTGCAAGGGATGTTTTAGGGATGGTATAGCAGCCAGAAGGCCATGGATTAAGGAATAAATGGGAAGGAATTGATTAAGAGAAGATAATGCGAGTGGACAACTATTTTAATGAATCTAGTTGGAAGAGAAGAAGAAAGATATGATGATAGGTAAAAGGGAGTAGGAGATTGAGAATTTAATTTTTATTTAAATAGAGGATAAAATTTCAATTTAAATAGGATAAACTTGGAGTGCTAATAGAAAGATGTCAATAGAAAGAAAGTGACTGACTCTATGGGAAATCAAAAGAATAACTGATGAGTAACAGCCTCTTTAGAAACAATGAATATTTTAATCCAGAACAGAGGTGGGGAAATTAGACCTCGGTTATGCGGCATGGTAGAAATGATGAGGAAGTAGGTAAATTCTTCTCTTCCATTAAACCAAGAAACAACAAGTAAAGAGTAGATGTTCATACATTTAGGTTTTAGGTAGGGTGGAAGAAAATAGAGAAGACTTGGATAGAATGGATCTCATTTTCTTAATGAAATAGGAGCTTTGTTCTCTCCTAAAAGCATAGTAAAGTGTACAAGAGTAGATGATACAAGAAGAGATGAAGTTTCATTTTGGGGAGAATAAGAAAGAAAGACAATAAAGAATATTGGGAAACTTTTAGTCTAACTGAGGTTTATATATTAGCATCATCAGTCTGAGAGGTCTGTGGTAAAGAAAACATGGAAGTCAAATAGTTGATTTGGAATTGTAGTTTAATGGGGCATGTGTAACAGGAGGACAATAGATCAAAGAAACAAAGAATTTTGGTAAATGACTGGTAGGTGCAATGGATCAAGAAGTTTAGGCTAGAAGGATGTGTAATTAAGTGGTAGAATGTAATAAAGTTATCACAGATGTTTGGATAAGGTCAAAGATCAAGGTAAAGTCAGAGGTTGATGGACAGGAAGTAAGATATAGAAAGTTAAATTTTCAGAAGTGGAAGAGTTCTGAGTGACAGCAAGATGAACATAGCAGTTGCCTGAATAGATGGCTGAAATGAACATGTGGTGAAAGGCCGTTGATGTTTAAGCAGTTTAAGAGCTTCAAGGTTTGGTTGCTAAACTAACAGCACAAATGAAATCATTAAAAACTTACTGACAAAATTAGAAGCAATACTGAAGACTAAGAACCAGCTTCTCAAGTGTATGGCAGAGGTGTTGATAAGAGATGAGGCAAGTGTCAGCAACAGAAAGAGTGAATGGACATTTGCATAGATAGGTCTCCTGTTTCAAGGAACAGGAGAGAGGAGCAGCATAGTTTTGGAACCATGAGGACTCCAGAACATGAGGACTCCATTGTCCATGACTAAAGTTCTATGGAGTGGGGGTTAATGAACACAATCCTTCCCAGGGGCCACAGACAATAGGAATCCTCAGTGTGTAAATCAGGCATCGTTTATGGTCAAGTGAAGTTATTCCTGTTGTGGTCATCCACCTTCTGCAGTCACAGGAAAGAGATAGGCCTCTGCTAAGGAATGGCTGTTTGCAAATGTGTCCTTGAGACAGCTCACTTGACCTAGTGGAAGTACATCTGGCATTGTAACAGAAAATTCAGCAGGGTGTAGGAGGTTAGCCATAGATAAGGGAGTTAACTTAGAGCAGGCTCTGTTTTTCCATGCCAGGTCCCTCTTCTTTGCTCCCCATTTGTGCTGCCCCGCCCCACTTGCTTCTGTATTTCCTGCACCTGCTCCCTTTTTATTACTTCCTGTTTGTCCCTGCCTCTGCCCACTCCCCAAAAGTATATAAGGGGGAGGAGACCTGTGCTCGGGGCCAAGATTTGGAAACTGACTCCTCTGGGTCCACGCACATAATGAAGTGCCTACTTTTTCACTCATCTCGGTGTTCTGCCTGAGTCTGTTCCCGTAACAGCATCACTCCCCAAACCGCTCACCCCTCTAAAGAGTTCAAAAAGCCTCCCTATGCTAGAGCCCAAAACTTGTTCACATAAGAGCTTCCTTCCAGGAAGTAGTCCCCTTGCCTGAGCAACTAACAGCTTCACCCATCTGCTGTTTTCTGCTAAAGCATCATGACGTTAATTGTCACGAATTCATATCTAAATGAACACTCACATCATGAAAGACCAATAGTACTTGGTCTGCTAAAGAAATAACAACTCACTAACACAGAAAAATGAGGCAAGGACTGAGCCATCACATGACCCCTTGGTAGCCTAGACAGCAAACTAAGCAGAACAGGACATTGGTGGGCCCTACAGATTCATACACAGGAAATATGGTTTCTGCAAAAGACAATCAGGCATCTGTTTCAATTACAGTTGTTAATTTGGATGTCATTGGTTTTATGTGTTTATTTCTATTTTAATTACAGACTTCATTTTTTGAAGCCATAAATATTTTAATGTTTGTACAAATTTAAGTACCATTAGAATCTATGGATTGTTTTTTCTGGAAAGAGGTTCAAACTATACATTATTCTATTTGAGAAACAGTGTGATACAAAGAAAGCCAAATGACACAGAAGTCTCAGCTGAAGACAGATGACAGTCATTGCACAGAGACAACCTTGCAATTCCTCTAGGTTTGCCCATGAGGCTTTAGAATGAGATCATAGACCTTTAGAATCTGCTCCAAAGGCCTGGGAAGGAAGATCTCAGCTTTGCAAACATTGTCTTGTTCATGCTGTGCTTTAGCTTAATAAAGAGGGGAGTGGGGAGGGGGGGGAAGAGATATTCTCCTCTGTGTCTGAGGGTACCCTAGGGAATGACTGTATGGAATTACACCGTCTCTTACAAGCACTTTTACTTCACTGTGCCTGCAATTCGAGGATGATACTCTTATACTATCAAGATGGCCCCAACTCAAAGTCACTTGGAAATGCCACTTGTAATCTTAAAATAAAACCCACCTTCCCTCTTCAGGCACAGTCAGCAGTTTAATTATGCTAAGTACTTTTTACCCCTGGAGGCTTCAGGTTACTGAATTAAGCAACAGAAGAGCATTCTTTCAAGGCTTAAGGCTACACATTTAAAAAGCTGGTAAGTGTCTCACATCAGAAAGTTTACAGCCTTTTGGGTAATTTCCAAGAATTGCATTTTACAAGCTCACTTTCCAATTCAAGTGAAGTGATGCCCTAACACCCTCACTCCTTACAAATGATCCTTGACCTTGCTAAGGTTTTCTAGGTACTGTGAATATGGATGGCAATTTTTAGAACTGACACAAGATGAACATTTGGTTGTAAGGCAGGAGACAGTCAAGAGGGAGGATAGCCCCCGGGCAGGGCGTGCAAGACCAGGTAGATTCCATGTCCCCCCTCCGGAGAGGACGATCCAGCTCTCAGCTGGTGCTGTCCTTGGGAAGCAGGGCTAACTCAGCCACAGTAGGAAGCACTGGAGACACCCTGTTTGGTCACTAGGGCCTTGTCACAACACTTTCAGCAGTATTTTCATTTTTTTTGCTGTTTACTCTCACCCCAAAGTTGACCCCTGAGTGACAGAAATATCTAATAAGTCATTTACCAGAAAAAGATAACACTATGCTGACCAAGACAGTAATGTTTGCATTTTTAAAGGCCTCATTGAAAGGCACCACTTTAGCACAGAGAAGAAATATTGCTAATATTGAAATTTCAAGTATTAATCAAGATGTGTGGCAAGAGGAGATTTTTCCTATAGCCTATAACCTTCAGATCACATTCAGTGGGTTGTTTCTGTCGCGAGGCCAGCCCTGATGACAAACACACATTATATTTGCTCAAACAATGTTGATTGAGTGACTCCTGAAAATCAGGCATTACACTAGGCCCCTGCCCTGGAGAGAGACATAAGTCTTGAAGAGCAGAACTAAGAGTCCAAATTACCTTTTAGCCAATGGATTTTGTCATATTCTATGTGTTCTTATGTGTCCAAGATATTATTGTGTATCTCAGATAGTCTTCACAACATTTTGAAGACTTGGCACTAACACTTTATCAGTTATCCATTGCCACGTAACAAACCACCACAAAACATTATGGCTTAAATTGCTCCTCTCCCGAGGATACATTTATTGATGAGAGAGAGAGAGAGAGAGAGAGAGAGAGAGAGAGAGAGAGAGAGAGAGAGGAAGGGAGAGGGAGAGAGCAAGAAAGAAACATCGATGTGAGAGAGAAATGTCAGTTGCTTTCTGTATGTACCCCAACCAGGGACTGAATCTGCAACCTAGGTCTCTGCCCTGACTGAGAGTTGGACCCATGACCTTTCAGAGTACAGGACAACTCTCCAACCAGCTAAGTCAGACTGGCCAGGACTTGGCTCACTATTCTGCTAAGCAGTTCTTGTGTGGGCTCTGACATTCTCTGCTAGTCTCCCTGTCTTTGTTCAATTGGTAAATTGGCAGGAGGCTAGCTGGTCCCAATAGCCTGACTGACACGGTGGTGGTTGGCTGGATGCTGACTGAGACAATGGGGTAACTGGGCCAGATGCCCCTTACCATTCATCAGGCTAGCTTAGGCTTTGCAGCATGGCAGAGGCCAGTTGCAGCTAGTGGGAAAGCTCAATGCACAAGCACTTCTCAAACCTTCTTATGCCAGACTTGCTGCGGTCCCCTGGGCTCAGGCAAATTGCACAGCCCAGCACGACTCATTATCAGGGAGGTCAATCCAAAGGTGCAGAAGCTTCTCCATTTCTATTCATTAATGACAGATAATGCTCAGAAAGAGAGAATCTGATGGTAGCGGTAGGGATTATTACTGGGAAAATCAAGTCACACTACATATTATATATACATGGTTAAAGAAATAAAAATTAGAATCCTGACTCTAAAAATGGGCTTCCCAGACTTTTGAGTTTTGGGGACTCAGTATTTAAGAAGAAATAAGGGAAATAGGAGTGAAACCTACGATTGTTGAAATTTTTATTTTGTTGACTAAGTATATTTAATAAAAAACAGGTAATTACCATGCACTATCATCATTATTTTGGTAAAAGAAAGGACACTTGGATACCAAAATAGAAGCAAGACATAATTTTAGAATATACTAGTCTAGTTAGGATAAATTCAGTTTTATGAAAAATTATCTCCATTGCCTTTATTTTTCTCATTTTGATAAGAATGGCCCTAGCCAGGAGGCTAATATCTAGAGCCCCTGTAACAGCAAGATGTGGTTGCTGAATAGCCATCCCATTCAGCCTGTGCTGATCATGCTTGCTAGCATGGCCTTGCATGCTTTAAGAAATAAGAGAAGGGTAAGACAGCAATCTTCCTCAAAACTTTATGATCTAGTCCTGAAATGAAACCCGAGAGTTAACATAAATGGTCTAAATATTTTGAAAACAGAAATTTCAAGTGCAGATAAGACTTGCAAAGTTAATAAAAGTGAAGCTGGCATATGACTATGGTACCAGTTCAAAGGCAAGAGAGAAGCACATTATTGCTAATTAATTTCCCATCTAATTCATAAATCTCAGTTTAAATGGAAGCTTCCCAGAGCCGTTTTGAAGACTGTTTTCTTCCGTACTTCATCTTCTGTCTCGTCAGTTTAGATCACAGCTTTTCTGCGCAGGAAAGTATCTGCTTCCAATCTGAGACTAGTTGGGACTGCACTGGTGGCACTCCTGCTGCAGGCCTCCAAACACATTGTCATTTTGACATATTTGGATTTGCTGATCACACTGAAATGAAGGGAAAAAAAATAGTTTCCAAGTCCACTGCTTTCTAAGGTTCTTGGAATCTCTTTGCAGAAGAGATGCCAATTGAAATGGCACAAACATTCATGGGAGTTGTCATTTCTCTTTCTAAAACCACATAGCTATTTTCTCTAGGGGTATGGAGAATAGGTGAGCCCAGAGTGGATCTGCCTATGTTGGGGAGGCTTTTCTTCATTTCCTGCCTGTTTCCTTCTACTCCTCACAGCAAATGGGGTGGCTCTCACTTGCACATCAGCCAATCAGAAACCAAAAAGAAACCACTGCCAAATTTTGATCACTAAATTGTTATCCACTGTCATCTTTACATTCAAATAAGATACCATTTATGGAAAACCTCTAAGGAGAAACCTAATTTTAGAATAACTATCAGACAGACACATTTAATACAGAAATAGAAACTCAGATTGTTACTTTTTCTAAGTATCCTTCTATCAAGGCTTGTCCCTTAGCCCGAAAAATGGCCCAGCAGCTAACATCCTTCACTCTTTTTAAGCAATTGGTTCTTTTCTACTCAGAATGCTTTTGATTGCAGCATTATAAATTTGTGAATTTAGAAAGATCTATCAATTTCCAAAACAGGCATCATACATTCTCCTCACTGATAGAAAATTCTGCCCATTGGAAATGTAATAATCTACCCCAGGTTGTCACTTTTTCACACTAGGTGATTGAAATCCTAATGCCTAATGTAAAGGTTAGAATCCAGGTCTTCGGAATGTCAATGCATTATTTTTTTGAAAACTGCTCCCAATATTAAGCTTCTGCTTGAGGGAAAAGTCCTAGCAGAAATTATATGATGTGCTTCCCAGAAAACACTCTCCCAAGACAAAGCCATGTCCCTCCATAAACTATCGCTTTTTTTTTTTTTTTTTTTTTTACCTCTTCTAGACCATTCACACAGAAACAAGTTTTCCCTCCAATGACAGGTTGTCAGAACCAAATCCTGATAGCACTATTTTCAATTCACAAACTCAGAATTCTATTAGCAAGAGAGCCTATTAAAGAGGACAGTACCTTAGTAATTTGAAAACCTAATCAAAGGGATTTCCCTCTCAAAGCGCTCTGCTCTAGGTTTCTTTCCTTTAGCCCGGCACACCCAGCACTCCTTTGAGAGAAGCCACCCACCTGTCCAGTTCTATTAAACCACTACCATATACTACATTTGCAGATAAGTAGAGCACAGTTGCTGCTAGAGGCTTGAATTAAACATCAAAAGATCACCTAGTCCCTGCCTGCCATTTGCAGGAATATAGGAGACACTAACAGATGGCTTTCATTATTCTTCGAAGTGACTAACTTTCTGTAGAGGTCACCAGAGTCAGAAGGTACAAAGATGGCTTCCCTTCACAAGATCACCAGCCTTCCCACTCCACTGAGCTCCTATAGTACTTAAATCATACTTCAATTTTAATACTTAAAAACTACATATAATTGCTTCTATGCATGAACACATTTTTATGAGCATATTAAATCAACCTAAATTTCTCATATACAATTTTCATAATGGTGAAAAAGTAAAAATGTTACCCTCAATTCCAGAATGAGCATTCAGTTTCCCCACATTTGTCTGTAATTATTACATGAATACTCAGTATATGGAAAGGCACTGTATGGATCAGCAGGACCCCAGCAACATGGGGCACTGGAAGAGGGTGATGATAATGTGAGCTATCTTTTAATACCTGCAGGAAATATTAGCTACTGCTTCCAGTAAGTCCATTACCACTCTGTCTTGTGCCTGATCTTGCAATGGTTCCAGAGAACTTCAAGTTTACACTTGTGGGGATTTGCCAATCAGTTTAAAACCCATAATAATCTGAAAACTCCATGGTAAAAAGAAATGCAAATTCATTACGTTCTAAAGTAGATCAACTTTTACTACAAAATTACATTTAAAAATAAAACTACTGACCCCATAGCTCACCTATAATGGCTTTACTGGGTCTTCAGATGATTGGGGAGGGGAGAGCAATTTCTCTCTCATTGTGAGGTTCCTGCCAGTTTGGAAGCTGCCTCTTTTTTCCCTACACTACCCTGCTCCCAAGATTGCTGGCAGCCAGTAGGTAACAGAGGGAACATACATTTGGCTTCCCAGTGAACTGTCCTATTGGCCACTGGGAAGAGATACCTCAAATTGTACTGTTTCTATAAGTCCAGAGATGATTTCTTTGGATTTTTGGAGGTCAATGAGATAATGCAAGTTTAGTTGAGATTGTCCAGCACCGGGCCAGAATGTGAATTGGACATAGAAAGGTCTGTCCAGAAAGTATCAAGCCAATATCAATATAATTAAAATGGTTTATGTGGCCAGCACTTTCAGGACAAACCTTGTACATGATGAGGCAACGACTGGGGTGAGGTGGAGGTGGGGGTGGGGGTGTTGAGGCAGTGAAAACACAGAAGTGAACCTTCTCATAGTATATAAAAAGTGTGTAAGGCATCTGTGTTATGATAAGGGGAATAAAATGAGTATTATAGATCTGAAGGAAAATTTTCCAAAGAAAGGACATACTGGATTAAGTAACATGAATGGAAACTGGGCCTGGGAAGAGCTTCAGTATGTGACCCTCAGTTTCTTATGCTTTGTAAGGAGAAATAGAATAAGTAAAATTAAGCAAACTTATTTTTGTTAGAAAAAGTCTCAGTCAGCAAGACACCCCAGGATGGGACACAGGAATAGTAAAGAGGAAGAAACCAAGAAACTGTAGAGTTGATGTTTTTGCAAAGAGGAACTAGGTAGAGTTTGGGAGGGAATGGAAAATAGGGACTTACTGCATCTTCATGCTAAAAAGGGCTTTGCCTGTTATCTGCCTAGTGGTCCCTGAAGGCACCATAAATAAACCAACTCTTTGAAGACACTCAGAGACTTCAGGTCTCTGCTGATAGGCCCCCTCAGTGAGGAACAGTTGACTGTATTTCCAAGAAACTTTCAGCATTGGCCTGAGCTGCTAAAGAGCCTGAAAAAAATCCTGCTACCCAGCTCATGCGTTTCCTCCTCACCCTCCACGCAGAGGTGCACCTCACACAGAGGGTGTCTGTATGGATCGGCCTGGGTTTTTGAACCAAAAGATTTAGCACTCTCTCAACCTACTTCTCATATCAACTGGAATAAAGGAGTGAAATAACCCAGCCACAGCAAAGAAACAATACCTGACAAGTGATTTATTTCTCAAATGTATTTCTGATGTCATAAGGGCCTCTTAGTACTCCAGTCGTAGCCTTGGCTAGTGTGAGATCTGTGTTTGAGCAACATATTTTGGGTTACTTGCAATTGCTGAGCCTGGAAGTGAAGAAGATACCTGGTCTCAGACCTGAAGGGTCATGTGACCAATTATGGCTCTACCTTTGTCCTTTATAGTGGTCACACTTTTAGCTTAAGAAAGCTCTCTCCCTTTCTGGAATGTAAACCTTCAGGCTAACGTCTTTCTTCCCCCACTTACTTTTTTCTCTTAAGATGCATTCTTGCTTGGAGTGTGGTGCAGAATGTTCATGGGAGTGCTTTCTAGAGCATGGAAAACAATCTCCTCCACATCCTGCACTGGTGACTGCCACACCCCAGGAAGAGTCATCTGCTGGACAATTACTTTGCCTTTAGAAACACTGCTAGGGGGCAAATAGCCACTCAGAATATGGATCCACTCAGCCATTATCAGTTCATGCTTGCCTAAGTTCTTAAATCAGTTGGTGAGGTCAAGGGAAGGTTTGGATATTTATCATTTTTAATTTTGGGGTGGGTATTTATGAGTTTACATGAATTTCACAAACAATATTTTACTGATATTTATCCAAGAGATAAATGGATACAATTTCTCCTTGCTCAAAAGAATAATAAAGTCAGTATGTGACAATCAGGATTAGCACCGGGGGCTTTTTACTCAGTATGCCCTTTCCATCTTTGCTAGTATAGCTAGATGATAAATGTGGAAGGAAAGACAAGGAGGAATGGGGCCTGTTGGGGCAGGGAGTGAAAGATCAGATGGACAACACTGAGTAAGTGGTAGAGTGATAATGGAGAACCCTGGATGCTGAATGTGCAGGTGGTTGGAAAGTGAGGAGGGGAAGGGGTGTCCTAGAGATTCTGGACCAGCAGGTTCTGATAGCAGGGAGGTCTCTGGCCTGGAGACACACAAGAACTTACTCTGAGCCTTTAGGAGGGTTTGCATGATTTATTATAGTGGCAGGCTTATGACCACATGGCCGGGAAGCTAGAGTGTCAGTGTTCCATTCCTATCACAGATGCACTTAGGTTAACAACCGCTGAAAGTCTAGGCATCCCAGAACCCTGCTCTCCTGCTCTCACATGGCAGGGAGCTGAGGGTGTCGGTATTCCATACATGGTTTGTCCACCCTCCCACAAAAGTGGTGTGCACCTAGTTTACAGGAAGGGCATTTTATATACACATTGGCAAAAAGGAGACTTTATACCAGGGGTGTCAAATTCATTTTCACTGGGGGCTACATCAGCCTCAAGGTTGCCTTCAAAGAGCCAAATGTAATTTTAGGACTATATAAATGTAACTACTCCTTAACAGGTAAATAAGCCAGGTAGAAACAAGGTGCTGGGCCAAAGGTGCCAGGCCTGACAAAGCTAAGTGGAGGGCCGGAAGTGTTTGCCACCCATGCTCTATACACACTAGAACAAAAAGGCAACACCAGGGTTGCTATGTTGGTTATTCTTGGGGCTCTGTGTTCTGGGGCTCTAGGATAAGATTAGCCCCAAGGCTATATCCCTGGCTGACCCAGAGGGAATGTTTAGCCATGCACAGATGTAGAAATTCCCCTGGCCTGACAGGGCGAACTAAATCACAGATGAGGGAAGGAGTCATGGCCAACATTAGAAGCCAAATAATAGCCCAGTGTGGGGAAAATGGAGTCAGTCAGGCTCCCTTACCCTGGATATTCAAGCAGGAATGAGTCATCAAATGCTTATATGAACTGCACAGGTGAAGCCACCTTAATTTAAGCAACAAGTGATGTCTAACTTTGGCACCCAGCCAGCTTTGTTCTCATGTAGTATCAGTGGTAGGAGCTTTCCATTTGTGTGGATCACCTCAGCTGGAGTAATATCCCAATGGTTCTACCAATTTTCTTCCATCTGCCCAAATCCTGAATGGACCTGCTCAGCTTTGAACATTTTGCAGAACACCTACCACAGACAAAAAATATAAACCACGAAGAGAATGTGGGGGAAACTTTCTGTCTTATGTATGGCTTGAAGGAGTGTAGTCTAGGAAAGAGGACACTGGACGGAGATAAGAGAACTCATATTGACCTGGCTCTGCCATGGACAAGCCTGCGCACAGGAGTTACACTTTCTGGCCTTTGTGTCTTCAGGTACAAAACAGGGGACTTGGTTCAGATCACCCTAATGTCCTAGGAGGTCTCCAACAGCTGTAGCCCTGATTCATGCACATGTGTGATATTGAGAGGGAGATGGGCACTGAGAATCACAGAGGGCTAACATGGGCCCCAGATAAATCTTTTCCAGTTCCCTATGTTAATGGTTTTCTTTCAATAAGCATGAGGGGACTAGACTCTGGCCTGTGGGATTTGGGAAGGAGATCCCAATGACAGCACTTGAAAGATGTCGGTGATGGGAAGGAACACTAGACCACGTGAGACTAAATTTAAACCATTTTCTTACAGTGAAGTGTCTTTGTTGACCTCTTCCAGACACTTCAGAGAGCAGTCAAGGATAAAGGAAATTCTGGGATCATAAATTAGAAGCAGCCTTGAAGCCCTGGGGAATTTTCATGGGGCCAACACTTCAACATTCATCCAGGCTTGTTTCAGGCACCTTTGACCAACACTAAAAGCTCGTTTCCAGGAGGAGAGAGAATAATTTCTTTCCCTTTCATCCTTTCTCCTTCCCAAATGCGATGCTAGCCATTGGGAGTTGTAATTGCAGACATCACCCATGGACTCTGGATATAAATTTCACAGAGGGCAAGACCTTCCATTATGAGTGGAAAGATAGCTTTAATTTTAAAAAATCAATATATTGCTTCCAATCATTAGAATCCCATGTCTGTGGCAAAAATCAATCCTTTTCATATGAAAATGCTTACATTCACACTCAGATGTTACATTACACATGAGTCACTCAGGGATGTGGAGAGGGTCTTCCAGAGGCCTGAGATGGGCCCCAGCCCTGGCCAAGCTGAGAGCCATTGGCTTTTTTGAGGGTCAGTTTTCAAAAAAGCTGTGAACTAAGAAATTCTACATCCCACCACAGAGATTTGCAATTCTGTGGAGTGAAAAGGACAGCTCAGTCTGACAGGTTCTTTCCTCATTCTTCCCAAACCTCAAATGAAAGAAAAATAAAAAGAAAAGCTGAAATCACATTTGAAAGAGGGGAACATTTTCATTTTGCAGTGATCTTTCCAGCTCTGTCAGGATGGCAAATTGTTACCACAGGGTTCAACCAACAAGTACCAGGGGATTCTAATGTTCAAAAAGAGCTTCGTTCAAAAAATAATTTATCTACTTGTGCAAGAAAATGCCTTTGATTTTAATCAGTGGCGAGGGTTTGAGTCTCCCTCTTATTTCCCTCGGAACAGCAGCAAATGCAGATAGCGCCAATGGTCCTGGAGAGCATCACATGGTACTGAAATAGACTGAAATAGACTCTCAACAGCATTCAGTTCCCAGAGGGGCTATTTCATTTCCCACACAAACATAATAGTAATGATCTTATGAAGAAATTTTGCCTTTATGGAAACTGTTTATTTCTAAGAACATTCTAATGTCAGGCTAAGTGTGAAGCTTCCTAATAAAGAAATAAAAGAAAGCAAGGGTTCTAATTAAAAACATTGTTTAAGGAGACACTTGTGAGATCAAAAAACAAAAAACAATAACAAAAAACCACCACTCTTTGCATGGTAAAATTAATCATCTATATTGCTAAAAAGCACACTGCAGATTATTCAAGTCAGTTTCCCGGACTCTTTCTTGTCATTATTGATGTTCTTCAAGCCCAGCTCTTTGGGGTCCAGTTTCCCTTAACTCCAGCTGAGTAGCTCCTCCCTTTAAGGTTAGTGTGAACCAGATGCCCAAAGGGGAGCTACATGCTCAAGGAATCCCTATCCTATTTTTTCCTGTTTGTCATTTCACCTGGTTTGGAAAGGGATGAAACAATCTTACTGTCTGTCAGGAGCAGCCCAGTTGGGCATCTTCTCTGTGTGAAGAGAGCAGATTCGCCAGGGTGCTACCTAGTCACTCATCAATTAGGGCAATGGAAATGTTTTTATCTGAATTTTAGGGAATTACGGTTCTGGTGTCAAAAGCTGACATATTTATCACTTCTTTTTTATTTTTTCTTGAGGTTTTTTTTCCCCTGATGATGGGAACTAAACTCTACTCAAGTTATTCCTTGCTGCAGGTGTGGACTTGGAGCCAGCCTAGCTGGATCAAATGCCAGTGCTGTCCCAGTCTGTGCCCTTGGAAGTAATATGACCTCCTTGTGTCTCATTGCTTCTCCGATCATGTTGGGGTGATCCTAGTGTTTATCTGATAAGGGCCTTTTTTTTTTTTTAAGATTTTATTTATTATTTCCAGAAAGAGAGGAAGGGAGAGAGGCAGAGAGGGAGAGAAACAGAGAAACATCAATGTATGGTTGCCTTTCACCTACCTCCAGCCATGGATCTGGCTGGAGACCTGGCTTGCAACCTGATTATGTGCCCTGACTAGGGAATCAAACCATGATAAGGGCCTTTTTATATATTGTCATCAAGTTCATATAGAAACCTTTATTAACTAAGCTCTAATATTATTTCCATGTTACAGGAGAGGAAACTGAGGCTCGCAGAGGTCAATAAGTTTCACAGAGTCTACACGGAAGTACATGTGAATTTGATGGCACATAGTACATTACCACCCAAATTAGTAGGGTGTGGCACATATTAACAATTTGTCATCATAGTTTGAGATCATCCCAGTGATTTTTTAATAGATTTTTAAAAATTATTTTTAGAGAGAAGGAAAGAGAGGAAGGAAGAAAGGGAGAGAAACATCAGTATATGGTTGCCTTTCACCTACCTCAAACTGGAGACCTAGCTGGAGACCTGGCTTGCAACCTAGGTATGTGCCCTGACTGGAAATCGAACCAGTGACACTTGGGCTTGCAGGCCTGTGCTTAATCCACTGAGCCATACCAGCCAGGGCCCCAGTGATATTTTAAAATAGCAAACAGAAAGGTAGCTACAGATGGGAGTCTAGGGAATACCAATGATTAGAGGGCAGAGAGAAGAAGAGAGAGGACAGTTACCAGTGATAAAGATAACAACAACCAGCAGTTTTTTGTTTTGTTTTGTTTTGTTTTTCTGTGCACCAGGCCCTATTCTAAGTGTTTCACATTTTGACACATTTCATTTTCATAACAACACTCTGCAGCAGAGAAGTACTCTATCTTGTATAGAGGAGAAGGCTGAAACACGGAAGTTGAAAGTTTCCCAAGCTTGCACGGCACCACCACATTGGCAGCCTGGCTCCAGAGCAGCACATTCTGCTTCCGTCCAAAGAAGACACACAGGTAGGTGAGGGGGAGAGTGAAACATCTCCCAGAAGAGAAATGTGGTGGTCGGCAGGGTTAAACGAACTTTTACAGTCCTGGTCCTGATGGAAAAGAGATGACACTCCTAAAACTGGGAAATTTGAGAAGTTTAGTGAAGAGATTATTTACAGATCTGTGGGCTGGTGTAGACACCCAAAAGTAATAATAGAATATCTAGTGCCAGGAGTAGGGTTAGTACCTTTAGATTTAGATAGCTGAGAAAAGAGAGTGGCTACTGGGACCCTGGGAAAGACAAAAAGACAGGCAGGGGGACAGAGAAACTGAGAGAGCTATGTGGAGAGGACCTCTTAAGAGGAGCTGTTACTTCCATCATAGACAGTGGCCTGCCCTTATTATGCCCATTGCGAGGGGAGGAAACCATACCCACACCTGACTCTTTCCCCCCTCCTATAGTTGGCTGGGGCTTGTGTGTGTTGCAGACTGTCGATTGGCTCCAACTCATGGTGATCCCCTGAATGAGGGACTCCACAGTGTCCTATCCTCAGCAGCTCTGCTTATCTCCTGTAGACACATGCCTATGCCTTTTTTTGGTGAGTCAATTCATGTTATATTTGGTCCTCCTCTTTTCCCTCTGCCTTCTATTGTTGCTACCATTATCATCTTTTCCAGAGAATTCTGCCTTCACAGGACAGCATTAGTTTTGTCATTTTTGCCTCCAGCAATGTTTCAAGCTTAATTTGCTCTAATATCAACTTGTTCATCTTTCTGGTGGACCAGGGTGTTCATGGAGCTCCCTCCAAAATTGTATTTCAAAAGAAACCATTTTTTCCTATTAGTTTTCTTCATTGATCAGCTTTTGCAGCAGTACATAGTAATTGGGAATTCAAAGGTATAGATGGTCTTAGTCTTGATGTCTAATGCTGGATCTTCCCAATGGCCAAACCCAGCTGGCAGCCAGAAGACAAAGAAGTTACCGAAACAACTGGGGCAGTTCACCTCCCAGCATTAGAGAAGGACACAGAAGCTGGACAGGAGACTTAAAGGAGTAAACAAAGGCTATCCAGCAGTGACTCAGAAAGGTTAAGTAAAATAAGGACCAAAAGTTCACTACTGGTGACTTTTATTGAAAACATTGTGCAGTAGAGACATAGAGTGCTGGAGAATCCTGAGGGCCATGTGCTGAGTAGCAAACAGAAAGTGACACAGTGAAGTCAGGAAACAGAGACTGTTTTCAAGAACAGCAGCTATTCAGAAAGGGGACAGAAAATTTAAACAAGGGTAATGGAGGGGGAGGGGAGAAAAGGAATCCAGATGATGGAGGAAGATTGTTTGGGAAGTTGAGGAGTAAGCATCAGGGCACTTTTTCCAGTGAAGTGAGAAGGAAGGAGAATGAAGGCCATATTGATGCAGATGGAAACAGGAAGCCAATTGGTTGACATCAGTCATTTTTTTCTATGAAACTGGAAATGAAAGCATCAGCTGAGATTGATGGGTAAGGCATTATGAAAACGTTATGAGTAGAGGGTAGTACTTGAGGGAACCTCATTTCAAATAAGAGAAAGAATTCATCACAATCAAACAGAAAGATTACTTGGTTCAAGTAGAAAATGAAAATGCAGGAACTTGGAACTCCACTGCTATGAGTTTCCACTCTGGAACCACGTAGGCCTGGGTGTGAGAGAAAGGCAGATAGTTGGTTTAGCATTTGTTCAGTCTGGGGCAGCAGAAATAAGAAAGGCAAAATAACTGAGGATTGTGGTGAGAAGTAGAATGAGAGATAGAGATAGGTTCTAGGTTGAACAGAGAAAATAAAAATTGGAAACTAGAGGTTCTAGGTTGAACAGAGAAAATAAAAATTGGAGACTAGCTGGAGAAAGGTGATGATCTGGAATGCTTGGGGAGCAAGAAATAAATATTGACCAGTGGATGTCAGGACAGAGGTTCATAATTAAAAAGTGGGAGGGTAGCGTTTATGATTTGAAGTGGTAATAAGTTCTTGGGTATAAGCATGAGTTAACCATCATGTTTATATTAATCTATTTGCAACAGCTTATCAATGCTGTGAATGAAGACTGAGTGAAGAATGTCACCCACCTGAAAAGTGAGTTGAGAGGAAGGAGAAGAGCAGCATAATCTCCAAACACTAGGTCTGGAGATGGCACGAGGCCCACAGTACTGAGAGAGGCCCTGCATGCAGAGAATTTCACAGAGGCTGAGAGTGTGAGTCATAGCTGGGAGTGTAGGAAGAGTTGAGACAAGGGAGAAACAGGACAGGGTGAGGCATAGACGCATAGGGTGTTTTTGGAAGACACTAATTCTGCTGTCACACTTTCAAGATGATTAAATTTCAGTCAGAGACTGTGTGCTGATGGCAGTGCATAGGGGACATGCCCTCAAAGAAGGGAACACTGCAGCACCAGCTCCCTGCAAGCAGACATGGCAGAGGGTCAGGCAGGGGAGAACTGGCCCTGGCAGCTGCCTGCACCTGTGTGTATAATGTGCAGGCTCTGGGCAGTTAGCACTGCACTCGGAAGCGGCCCTGAGCATTTTTGGAAGCTCTTAACGACTTTAATCAGGGTTTTCATTCTGTTAAACAAACAGAAAAAAAGAGCTTTTGCAAGACACCAAGGATAGGATTTGACTATCTCTTAACTATGAGCTCATAAAGAATTTTTTCCCAGAATATTGGGGATTTCACTACTAATTTTAAAGTTTTTTGGGGGGTTAGTGAGAGAAGTAATCAAAACAGTTTTTAAATTAGAAAAAAACTAAAATAAAAGTAGGGATCAAAATTTAATTGCTGTATTTTTCATGTAGAATTAAATGTGGCTGGGTGGCTCTGGGAAGAAATTAATAAACAAAGGGTGAGGGAGATGAGGAAGCAGAAGGAAGAGACTGTTCCCAAGCTGAGATTTTGTTTGCCAAGTTTCAACAAAAAACCAAAGCCTAGCTCCAGAGGAAAGGCCCTTGAGAGGGTTTAGAATAGTAATGCAAAACAAAACAAAACAAACAAAAAAACAACAAAAAGCCAAATGAGGCAAGTTAAGGAGACATTTTTCTAATGCAGTTTGTCCTCTACAGTTGCTGGCAACACCTGCGATAAGCCGCTCCATGACAAAAAGCTTCTCAAACCACATGACACACATTACATTCATAAACTCCTTGCCATCCTTTTGTATACTCCTTGCCCTGAAATGCAGGAATAAGTAATATACTATTAAACTCACATCTCTGCTTTCTGCCTAAAAACATTAAAAGTAAAAAAGAAATAAATAGCTTCCACCATTACACTATTATCAGGAGAAATTGTACATAAAGATATAGTCAGAGTGATTCAATAGAAGAACCCTTCATATAACCATCCACACCAATCTATTAAAAACATTAAGATTATATATTGAATGGATCCTATGAAAGATACAAATGAATGAGAAATTTTAATTTACTTGGAAAATATTTGGAAAATAACATAAGTTTTTTTAGAGAGATGCACAACGTTGGAGCATTCATTCATTCATTTGTCATAAAACAAATATGCACTGACCATTTATTGTATGTAGAATAAAATACATACATTCAAACTCTAGAAAAACTCAAGGAAATGCTATATGTCACATTGTATGATCTGTGACAAAGGTGGCTGGCTAGTAACTGGATATTCTCCTGTCTTCCCTCTTTAATATGGGCCTACTTTTAATATGGGCCTAGTATAAATTTAGTATATATATATATACACTCTATGCACATACCAATACATATTCACTAGTTTATTTTTATATTCACTGGTCTCCTTTTAATGCTAGTGATGCTACCTAAACTAACAAAACAAGCAACTTTATAATCCAATCCCAATTTACAGGGAAAAACAAAACAGAAAACTTGGATCAAGCATGAATCAGACAAAGCCTTGTTTATGCACCATGAACAGAAAAACAACTGGGTTTCTATTTCCTTTTTTTTTTTTTTCCAAGATTTTAGTTGCTGTTTCTAGGGAGAGAAGGGCTGGAAGGGAGGAAAAAAAATGGCAAGAAATATCAACATATGGTTGCATTTCAACTGCCTCCTGCTATGGACCTGGCTGGAGACCTGGCTGAAGACCTGGTTATGTGCCCTGACTGGGAATTGAACCAGCAACCTTTGGGTTCACAGGCCAGTGCCTATCCACCAAGCCACCAGCCAGGACCCTATTTTCAATAAACATATATACACAATTAATGATATAACTATTATTAGCACCACTTTGCATGTTTTCACATCCTCATTACTTGAAACATTTAGTCTGGGTCTATACCATCAATCTGCAGTGTGCAGGACTGCCTATGAATAGTGACTCAGATTTGACCCACTGTTTTGCTTTATTATGGCTGCCTACATTAGTTCCTGCTAGAAGAGCCAGAAAGAGCATTTCAGACTAATGTCTCCTTTTATCTTTTTTAAATCCACATCTTCTGTGTCACCAGCTGGACTATTAGACTATAAGCTCTGATCGTGGCCCCTGGAGCAGGTCTCAGAACACTCCAAACTTCTGACCATCACCAAATGGCCCACTGACCCTGACCAGTTCTGAAGCCTAACCCTTGCTGCTTAGTGAACTGAAGACAAAGGAAAGCCTAATATCATTCCGGCTAAACTGAAATATCTATTTATGGCAGGCTTTTTACAAAGCACTCAATAATGTCACCTAGCAGTTTGGGATGTTTAGTTTATCTGGGAGAACATTTTGTAGTTAATTCATTTTAGGATACCTGTGGGAAGGCATTGCTGATCAAAATCAGATACACACAGGATGAATTCTCTTGTTCTTTATCAGAAGGCAGAGGACAGGAGACACCTGTTTCAAAACTTTCCAATCTTAGTTTCAGCAACATCTCTAGTATCATTTGTATTAGATTATCCTGGGTGTTGTAAAAAAAGAAAAGAAAGAAAAAGAAAACTCTTAGGCTCAAACCTAGACTGCCCCAAATAGAATTCTGGAAATGAGATTCTGTAATCTAGAGTTCTAGAAGGTTTTTCAGGGGGTTTATCTGCACCTAAAGTTTAAATACAACTACTTCATAGCTTCCAGAGAATACTGTTCTAGTTGTAAGGACAGATCCGTTTTCTGGAGAAAAGGGTGTCCCTACCCAAAAAAACAAACAAACAAACTAACAAAAAAACACATTAATCTACTTCTCTGAAAATTTGCACGGCCTCACTGTGCTTCTCACATCGCAGATGCGTGGACTTGCCAACTGCTCTGCCTTGTCAGGTGTCTTAAACCACTTGAGCAATGGTACTCAGAGATCCATCAGTCTTCCAGGATGATCAGAGTCCAATCTCTTACATTACATAACTGACCATTTTGAATAATACATGTTGTTAACTTTCTTCCACCCAAATGATTTTTCTTCAAGATTTTAGTCATTTCCAATTACCAGAATTGATGTACTAAAATGGGGTGGTGCATGTGCCTAGGTGATGGTGTTTGTGAGCTTTAACTAATTAAGACTTGGAGAGCACCTGGAGAAGTGTTTTGTAGTGGCACTTACTATTATTATTTATTTGTAATGCAATTTGAGAACATCTCTATAAGAGGGAAAATTATAAGCATCCACTTAATCCTTCAGGATACTTAAGAGAAAAGCACTACAATGGGAGAGCAGGGAGTCACTACAGCCTCGGTTATAATAACCACCAGCATGGAAATGAAATAAGGATATTTTAGCTCTAGGTGAAAGGTTATCTAAGAGCCTAAATAGGCCTGTTGCAGATGTACGTATGGCTGGCACAGCAGAAAACCACTCAAAACCCCTCCCATGTCCACTGAAGGTCAACACTAAAGCCCAGAAACATTGAGTGCATGAAGATGTCAGTGACAATAAATACTTCTTCCATTTTATGGGCTTTATAAATATATAGATTTTTAACTTAAGGCAATTATCTAATTTCAACTCACCACTAGCTAATTTAGTAATTCATTAACTCAAGGGAATGGCCATCCTGGGTGATGCTAACCTCCTGACTATTAAGCAGGGTCTTGGCAAGGATTTATTTTCAACATCAGGGATAAAAAGCATGAGATATTTTTTGAAAAATAATAAAAAATGGATTAAAGGGAATATAAATAATTTATCATGTGCAGATGTGCAGAAAGAAAAGATGGTGGTTTTGTAGCCTGGATTTATAAAAACAAAATTACAATGAAGGTGTCTCAGCCAATTGCTAGTTTGTCAACACAGGGACCTGGATGCGTGATGAGCCATCAGCTGTACAAGTTTTCATTAAAAAATCACATTATCAAAGGAGTAGTCAGTAAATTTTCCTCTTCTGACTAACTAACCCTAGACCTTGCAAGCTCTTTGAGAAGGAAAGTAAGGCAAGTCTGGCAGGTTCTCATTGAAAACCAAAGGCTGCATGCATGTGAGTGCCTCTCTAAGGAGATTTACCACTGCAGAATGGCTTGAAAGTCCTCTGCAACTTCTACTCTGTAGAAAAAGATGAAAAAGATCAATCCAAAAAAGGAAGAAAATACAGATTCAAGTATGACTTGCATCTTCTAAGTCTTTCAAAGAGAAAAGCGCTTCCAGAAAACAAGTAGAGGTACTTTTCAGCATTTGAAAAAGTGAATGAATTACTCAATATGCCCCACTCTTATAGAAGGCTTAAAAAAGTTTATTCAAGGCACTTACTTAAAAAAAAAAAAAAAGTAAAGGAATTATGGTTTTTAGAAAGACAACAAAAAAGTATAATATTTCCCTATTTTGTATGTTGTTTTTCACACTCTTGAAGGTGACCTTAGATGAATAATTTATTGATATTTTACTCTTTAGTTAGTACTTTTCATTTCTATCCTTTTTAAAAGATGTTTCTATACTTTAAGGTCATGAAAATATTCTTGTAGTATCTTCTAAAAGATCTATTCTTTTGGTTTTTACACTTATGTCAAGAATCCACTTGGAACTGATTTTTTTCAATATGCACATTCATATGTCCCAAGTCTTTATTAAAAAGATAGTCCTTTTTCTACAACTCTGCAGGATCACTTTTTCTATACAGTAAGTTTCCAGCTGTACTAGGGACTGTAACTGGATTTTCTATTCTGTGCTATGGCTCTATCTGCTACTCTGTGTGCCAATACCACCCTGTTTTATCTGCTTTATTTTCCAATGAGCCTTGATATCTGGTAGAGTAAGTCTGCCTTTCTCTCCTCCTCCTCCTCTTCAGTCTTCTTCTCTAAGAATATCTTGACTATTTATGTTTGCCTTTGATTTTGTATATAAATTGCATAAGGTTATTGAATTTAAAAAAAAAAAAAAACTACATTGAATCAATAGAACAATTCAGGGGAGAATTTAAGCCTTTGCTATATTACTCTTCTAATATGTAACTATTCTATATCCTTTGCTTATTTAGGCTTTCTTTTATTTTTCTCAATCTTGAATTATGGGTTTCTACATAGTGAAACTACACACTTTTATGAGATATAGTTCTCTGTCTTACATTATTTCTGGTACTACTGTAAAAGCAATATATGTATATATAGATACAGCAATATATGCATTATATACTTAGAATGTATTTATTTGTAAAACTCAAATCAAAATAAAAAATGACAAAAGTCCTAGTAAAAATATCCAAGAGTATTTCATAAAAGGAGCTACCCGAATGGTGAAAAAATTATAGAAGGCACTTTTATCTCATTAGTCACCAGGGAAATGCAAGTTAAAATGATAATAAAATACCATCCCTACTCATAAATTACTAAAATTAAGAATATTGAAAACAGCAAACATTGGCAAGGATGCAAAGCAATGAAAAAACTCTCATACACTGCTGGTGGAAATGTAAAACTACTTTGGAAATTAGTGTGTTACTTTTTACTAAAGTCAATGATACTTAATCCCTATAACCAAGCAAGTCTACCCTAAACAATAAATATCCTAGAGAAACCAATGTTTTTCCTCCATAAGAACAGTCACAGGAATATTCCTTATAATAACCAGATACTAGGAAAAAGTCAAATGCTTAAAAACACAAGAATGGATAAATTGTGGTAAATTCATTGAATGGAATATTATACTAAAATTAAAATGAATATCTGCAAGTACATATAAAAGCCAGATAAATGCCAAAAATATTACATTGATTGGAAGAGCCAGACAGAAAGTAATAAATATTGTATGATTCCATTTATATCAATTTAAAAATAAGCAAACTACATATAGAAAAGCAAGAAGCTAATTACTACAAAAGTCTGTCCTGAGGCAGGAGGGGCCTGAGACTGGGAAAGGGAACCAGAGGGCTTCCAGTGTGCTGGTGTGGGAGCTGGAAATAATTTTCTTCCCACTTATCTAAGTTCTGGCTGGACTAATAATCAACTTTGCATTAGACAGAATAGGAGAAAATGACAAAATGTATTATATATGTACATTTGGGGTTTCATGAGAATATGAGACCCAAGGATATATTGGGCAGTTAAGGATTACATGCCATTCTGGACCAAGAAGATGAAGGCAGGGGTCTGGGAGTTCAAAGGGAATGGAGGAAATTCACAGATAGATGAGAAAGAGCAAAGATGTGGTAAACAAATTCTTGCAGAGCCATAAAAAAATAACAGAATGTGATTTTTCTAGATTTCTTCCTGCCTACCACATTTAATTCATATGTGCTAAGATAAGTACACCAAGGTTCCATTCCTAAAGCAGGTTTTTCTATCTGAATTCCTCTGAGCAAGTAAAGGGGGAGAGTCAATTATTATATTTTACAAGTGTTTCTTTAAAATAGCCAGCTTAAAATCAATACCCCAAAAGGCATATTTTGGAGTGGGTGGAAAACTCTACTTATTGTCAGTAGTCTCTTAAAACGGGTGATGATTACAAGGGTGTTGATTCTATAATAATTATATAAGGTATTTACTTAGGTTTCATGTAGTTTTCTTAATGTGGTTTATTATAAAATATTGACAGTAGGATTTTTAGAATTTAATTTTAAAACTTAGGAAATCATACTCATTGTACATCATTCTTTAAAATTTATAGATTGTGTCTGTGAGAGTGTTAATGCAGAGATTATATCTTGGTACAGTATTTCTAATCTTCAATTGTTAATTAACCAGTTCAATAATGTAACCTTTTGATTACAATGCTTGCTTTAAAAAATGTGTTTTCTCTCTTTCTCCCCCCCCCCGCCTCTCTCTCTTCCTCCCTCTCTAAAAATAATAAATAAAATATTTTTTAATGTGTTTTCAGGAGACCCAAGATGGAGGTATAGATAGACACACTATATCTCCCTTCATAACCAGAAATGGGTACATCTACCTCAAAACAGAGACATCAGAAATTCCAGAACATTGAACTGCACAGAAGTCCAACAAACAAAAGATAGAAGGAAGAAATACTCATCCAGACAGGTAGGAGGGACAAAGCCAGGACACAGGGGAAGTAGCTAGACAAACAGATTGACAGCGGGGGTTGGCAGTGCAGGCAGGAGAATGGCAGGGGTTGACCCGAGGAAAAGAGAAATCATAGTAGGGACATCTGTTGAATGTTCTGGCATCAGACCAGATCTCGTGGCTCATAGTTCCAGTTCTGGGGAAGAAAATAAAGCCACACTGCTTCTGATTGTGAATACCAGTGGGGGTTGGGATGGAGAAACTATCAGTCTAACAGAAGAGTCCATTTGTTTAGAGGCCCCCATGGTCCAGAAACATTCACAGACCTACCCATTCTGGGAACCATGGCCAGGAAAAACAATTAGAGAGGAGCCAGTCCCATACAGGAAGCAGGAGAAGTGCTTGGAAAAAGGATGAGTGCTAAGTATGCGGAATAGTTCCCTCTCAGACCCCTCCCTCCCAAACCATACCACACCATGGTGAAAAGGGTGGCTCCTCACTGATGAATACCTAAAACTCTGTGCCTTACAATGTAACCAGTGCAACAGCTCTCCCTAAGAAACAGCACGTAGGAGTCTGTCAAGATGTGGAGACAAAGAAATATGGCTCAAAAAAAGGGGACAAATCAAGGTGCCATTGGCCAAACTAAGTTACAAAGAAAAAGCCAAGCTCACATATGCACATTTTAAAATGCTAGCAATAAAAATGCTCACAGACATGACAGATATGCTTGAGTATGGTAAACATGTAAGGGAAAAAACATGTAAGTGAAGGCTAGGCCAAGTGAAACAAAAGAAAATACACACAAAACTAATGGTAAAGGGAAGGAAAACAGGGTTCAAAACAAAGGATTTGGAACAAAAGGGAGAATTAAATAGTTAACCAGCACAGAAAGTGGAAACAAGAATTGAAAAAAAAAAAATGAGGAGGGGGTTAGGATACTCTGGGGTGGTTTTAAGCATGCCAACATCCAAATCATAGGAATGTTAGAAGAAAAAGAGAAAGGGAAAGAAACTGAAAACTTTTGAAAACATAATAAAGGAAAACTTCCCAAATTTGACGAAGGAGACAGACATACAAGTCCAGGAAGCATAGAGAGTCCCAAACAAGCTAGACGCAAGGAGGACCACACCAAGACACATCAAAATTAAAATGTCAAAGATTAAAGAGAAAGAGAAAATCTTAAAAACAGCAAGAGAGATAAACAAGAAGGCAGAAGAGAAAGTGGAGCTACACCAATCTCCTCCCAACATCAAACTGGAATTACAACTTAATTGGGGAGAAATCACCCAGAATAACCAACAGAACACCAACTGGAGAGAAGTCTTATTACCACGGACTGAAGAGAAGAGCTAATTCATCACAACATGACTGGTAGGAAGTGCAGAGAAGTGAGAGGTTAGTGGGGCTCCCATGGGCAACAGCTGAATGGATGAAGAAACATCTCATCAGCCAGGGGTTCCACCTGAGAAGTGGGATCTAGACCCCCAACTGGGCTTTCCAGCCTACAGCAACAAGGCTGAGAGTAAAACAGCGCCCAGCTATGAAAAGCAAAAAGCTTCCAGGTTTAGCCAACTTGACAGAGGGACCTAGTTCTTAAAGGGACCACCCACAAAAATACAGAGGCACCCACCTATCCTGGGCTCCAGCAGAGAAAGGGCAGAGTGGACTAGAGAAGTTTGGGGAAAGTATGAGTCAGTGGCTTTAGGGGGAGCTGAAGAAGCAGCCCCTGAGTCCAGAGCTGACCCACACCCGATACAGCCTGAACACCACTCTTCTCCAAAAGACAGGAGCCTGAGGGGAAGCCACAGCAACACCCATAGTAATTAATCCACCCCACCCAGCAGTGCCTAAACCTGACCTCGGGTTGCAGACTGATTGGATTGATGACTGAATTCATCTGTCCTGCCCAGAGGTGCCTAAAACTGACAGCTGATCACAGACTGACTGGATTAGCAGCTAAAGGAGACGAAGACAGTGGATCTCTGGTAGTCTCCAACCAGCTGACTAGGCCCAGACTGGGACACAAACTAACATCACCAAGCACAGGTCCAAGAAGTGAAAAAAAGTGCACCTCTGCAACACAGAAGGTCACACCACTAAGACAGTAAATCAAAGCAGGCCAATCTAAGGAGCAGAAACAAATAAGAGCCACCTAAAATGGGGAGACAAAGAAATAAACCCTGAGAGTTTTCCAAGATGGCGACAGAGTAGAGAGCAGTGCTGATGGTGTTCTCAAGTACCAAAGCAGCTAGAGGACAGGATAAGTAGCGTGAGACGTCTTCAGGACCCTAGGGATTGGAACAGACAGCATCTGGACACAGGGGAACAGAGCCCAGAGGCAGAGGAGGCCAGCAGGACAGTAGGTGAGGCGTTCCCGACCGACCGGCCGGCGGGCCGAGGTCGGCTCTGGGCAGGGGCGGCTCTGCCCAGAGGGGCGCATTTGACTGGGGCCAGTTCCGGGCTCGCTGGTGACTGGAAGTCTCAACAGAGAAGTGCGGGCGGCGAGGGCGAACGCCTTAGGGAACCCGGAATTGAACTCTTGCAGGGGAGGGACTGTGCGAGAAACTCAGTCCAGCAATGGGGAGAGGAGGCTCCGTGCGCGCGCGCGGGGCTAGAGGCAGAGGAGAAGAGTCCTGCGGGAAGCCGGAGTGGGGGAGCGGGAAGTGCACCAGCGGGGCCGCGAGAGGGCCGAAAACAGAGCTGCTGGGACACCGGGGAAACAGCAGCTGGAAGCCCCTGCGAGGGGGGAGGCCCAGCCCTGCACAACCACACAGGCCCCCAGGCTCTGCTGGAAACTCCAGGCGGCGAGCCTGCGAGCCAGGAACTAGTGGCGGAAGACCCGCCATTGCTGGAGACAAAGGCCGCGCCGCCCACGCCTGGGAGGGGCTCATCACAGAGGCCGAGTAAAGGACTCTGAGGAGAGCTGATTGGCTTGGGGGCGTGGTGCCCGCCCCGGAAGGGCGGGACAGTGTAGGCGGACCCCGGACAGTGTTGACTGACAGGGCCGGCCTCCTCCTGGAACTGCGGGGGCGGGACCAGTCGTCACAGGGACCAGCGAAATTGCTGGCTGCCCTGCAGGAGTGCTGGGGGCGCGTCCTGGGCCGGAACCTCTGCCAGGAGTGGGAGGGGGCTCCCTGCGGGCTCCAGAACACTGGCAGCCCTAACACCCAGCCAGGCTGCTGAAGGCCCAGCCTACCTGGGGGCGGACACTCAGAATCAGCCCTACTGCGACAATCAGAGGCCCTGCCACGCACCAAGACCGGCTAGAATATAGACTATAGACTGTAAAGTCCTGACCAAGAAAAAGAGGCAGCATCAGGAAAGGGATTGCTGCCAAACTCAAGCACCTGAATTATACCGACAGCAATATGAACTATTAAGCCCCAACATATCCTTTGCAAAAGTTACTCCTCACATATTCTTAATCCCCCCTATACCTCAATCCACCTAAATATCCAAGACCCTCCCCTACTCTCGAATTAAAGTCTGTTCACTCTGTGGCTATAACACATTCCCAGTCCTCAATCTAAGTATTCCTCGCTTCCCCAGCCTTTCTAAACCCATTCTTTATTCTTTTCTTCCTTCCTCTTTTTTCTTTCTTTCTTTCTTTCTTTCTTTCTTTCTTTCTTTCTTTCTTTCTTTCTCTCTCTCTCTCTCTCTCTCTCTCTCTCTCTCTCTTTCTTTCTTTCTTTCTTTCTTTCTTTCTTTCTTCTCCTTTCTTTCTTTCTTCTCCTTTCTTTTCTTCCTGATAAAACCCACTGGTCCTAGCTCCACCGGGACCAACAGAGACCATAAAGGGTGAACAGAAACCTAAACCTTTTCTTTATTAATATTGAGTTCTCTTTCTCTTGGGACTTTCTCCCTTTTTTTTTTTCTTTCTTTTCCTCTGCTAAAAGCCCTCAGGTCCAGGCTCCATCTGGACCAGTCAGGGATTATTAAGGGTGAACAGCCATCTAAACCCTTTCTTCTTATTATTACTATCATTTTTATTTCTTTTTTCCTTTTGCAATTTTTCTGTTGTGTTTTCTTTTGTTTTGTTTTTGTTTGTTTGTTTGGTTGGTTGGTTTGGTATTTTGTTTTTGTTTTTTTTATGTTTTTGTTTTTTGTTTTTTGTTTTTGTTTTTGTTTCTGCTAAAAGCCCACAGGCCCAGAATACAACCAGACAGCACAAATAAAGGACACACCAAGAACAGCAAGTGGAGAAAATCTGGGAGACGGCAACATTGAACTCTACAAATAACCTATCACAGAAGGGGGCTCAACTAAGGCAAGGAAGCAAAGCAGGTTAACCCAAGGAAAGTACAAAAATAAATAAATAAAGAGCAAGCAAGAACAGACACCCAAAATGGGGAAAAAAAGAATCAGTCCATCACCAAAAGGAAAGGAAGAATCCCCAGAAAGAACACAAAATGAAACAGAGGCACCTGGAATATCAGATCAAGAATTCAAAAGAATGATGATAGAGAAGCTCAGTGAGCTCAGCCACATCAAAGAAAACTGTAAACAACTCCAGGAGAACTATAAACAACTCCAGGGAAATTACAAAGAACTCCAGGGAAATTACAAAGAACTACAGGGGAATTACAAAGAACTCCAGGGAAATTACAAAGAACTCCAGGGAAGTTACAAGGAACTTACTG
>PVIW01009472.1:0-51672 GCA_004026585.1 Noctilio leporinus
TCCGCGTTCCCTACTGCGTTTGCCCTCGCCGCCCGCACTTCACTGCTGAGACTTCCAGTCGCCAGGGAGCCCGAAACTGGCCCCAGTCAAACGCGCCCCTCTGGGCAGAGCCGCCCCTGCCCAGAGCCGACCTCGGCCCGCCGGCCGGTCGGTCGGGAACGCCTCACCTACTGTCCCGCTGGCCTCCTCTGCCTCTGGGTTCTGCTCCCCTATGTCCAGATGCTGTCCGTTCCAATCCCTAGGGTCCTGAAGACTTCTCACGCTCCTTATCCTGTCCTCTAGCTGCTTTGGTACTCGAGAACACCATCAGCACTGCTCTCTACTCTGTCGCCATCTTCCCTCCTCTTCCTGATCTGTCTTTGAACTTGATTTTAACTTGGGTGGTAATAAGCAATGCATACTTAGCATGACCATAGAAGAATACTAGATTTTCTCTCAGAACAAACATGTTCATTTTTTATTTTTCCCAACTTGGGGAATGGCACCATGATTCATTTCACTGCTCAAGTAAAAACACTAGTATTTTTACACATCTCCAATTTTCATGTTACCCTCACATGCAATCCCAATAAATAATTAGGGATCATGATCTATATCATTTACCGTGCTGTGCCTGGAGATAGACACAAAGATATAGTAACAACTCCAATTTCAAGTTACAGAGTGGGGTTATATAATAAGCACCAAACCAGAGGAAGATACCACCCTCTATGGAAATGCAGAGAAAAATCAAAGATTCGACATGACCAGATCCATCTGCAAATTGCTTTAAAAGGAATACAAGCTAGAGAAAATAAAATTAGTGAGGAGCTCATCATAAATTGTACAAGAAGGAGAGCAAAATAATTAGACTACGGAGGAAGGTCCTTTTCAATAGGTTGATTTACTGTCAGGTTGGGAATTAGTCAACATTAAGAAGCCATGTAATAATGAAACAGAATACTGGTGTTGCTGAAGATCTAGGACAGAAGATGAAAATCCTGATCTAGGCAAGCCAGGTTTTCTGATAATTGGGGCAACCCAGAATAAACAGAATGCTCTGATACTGAGTGTTTTAGAGGTCCCAGGGATTACTATTGGAGCTTTGGCTCTTCATATCTGAGCATTTAAAGACACTTATAGAAAGTGTTATTTTTAAAAAGTAAGATAGAAAGAAAAAGGCTTAACAGTGGTGATGTAGGTCCCAAAGTTTTAAAGGTAAGAGTTTGACTAAATGTATAGCCTTAATTTATAGGATGAACAGACATTATCAATTTATGTATCTTCTATGTACTTACTGGGTCTTACATAGGAGATGTTTGAATTTGTAGTAGATACACTGTAAAGATTTAAGAAGGCAGATATTCAAACAGTGCTAAAGCATAACAAATAATGCTAACTTTACATGGAGGGCTAGACTATTTCAGGAAGGATTACTATAATGTGAAAAAAGTCAGATTTCAGTTTCAGAGAATATAGGCACAAAGGAAATATTAACTGTTCAATTTTACAAAACAGAATTTCAAATGTTTTTATTTGTTTTGGCAGAAAGCATTCCAACTTCTTCCAGTACCTTGCATCCTTCATTTTAAATATTTTATGATGCATTATAGCAATACAGTCTTGCCAATTAACTGAGATGACTGGTTGACAGAATGGCATCTGATACACAATTCTTTGAATATGTATTTGATAATATGGGGCCAGCAGTTTCTACAAAATGGAGTTATTTAGGGCTATGAACTTTTACATCGGCAGCTTTCAGAAATTATATCATTGATAATGGAATAGATTTTGCCCATTCCATCTATTATTATTTAGAGACTTTAATCTCACAAATGAAAAACTAGTTGATAAAAATATGAAAGATATTTCCCCTCTTAACATGATTTAGTTGTTTTCTTGACAATATGTTCTTGATTACCTTGGCTATAGAATAAGACATAACGTATTTTACTGCCATTTCCTCACTGAGCCTAATTTACCATTTGTCATAACGTAGCAAAGGGATAGAACCAGCAAATCAACCTAATCACTCACTAAGGAAATTTGCCTCACGGCAACAGAATGAAACGTCTTTCATGCCAATGACACAATAAGCAGGGAAAATTGTCACAAAACATACATAATGCAAGGAAAATGTACTCAAAATATTATCTGAAGAGACCCTGATTATATCTTTGAGTTGCTGCCAAATTTATTTTTACTATTTAATATTATTTCTCTGTCATAATAACTCATTTAATCATTATCAATGTGATCAGCTCTGCAGTTGATTTGATTTGATCACTAAGCCAAGAAAACAACAGATTGATGGTTTATTTTGCAGCCAGTCCATTATATCATTTCAACATCTCTCTGATGTCCAAATTGCTGCTCAGAGTACTTGGGGAGAATTAACACCCAGAGATAGGATGGTAGATATTTAGTGAGTAATTTTGATACCATAGGATATTTTATCCATTTATTTTACATTATGAGATGTACAGTATCACAGTTAGCATTTGGATATTGGAATCAGACTGCCCTGCATACCAATCTTGATTTTCTCACTAATTAGAAGTTTTTGAATCTTGGTGTTTTCCTCTGCAAAATGCAGATAATAATTTCCATGTTCAGAGAGGTACCTTTAGGATAAAGTGAAAACATGTGAAGGGCATTTCTTGCTGAGAGGGCGCCCCCAGCAGCATCCTGGTTAACCACCTACTCCCTGTGGTCACAGAGATCCACACTACTCTGCCACTAGTTGTGTGCTTTTGCCACAACTAGACCAGGTGACCCCATTAATCATGTTTTCTAATGTGTGCAAAGTAATGGAGAGAGAATTACTGACAGAAGGTGCCTTAGAGAGAAATGGAAGACAAGAAGACAGGAGGGGGGATATAATGGGTAACACCTCTAACCAGCTTGCCTAGAGAGGGGGGTTCTGTGTAAAAAAGTAATGGGGGGGGATGAAAATAAAAAGTTTGATTGCACTTCATGAATAAGGTATTGAGAAGCTTCAGCTTTATTCTCTGGGCAATAGGGATTCATGAGGCCTCCTGAAGTGAGTGATATTATTATGCAAATAATAGGGTGAGTGGCCAACAGATCTCATCTTCCCTTCCTTAGAGGATGTAGAATTTTCTAGGCCCCAGAAAGGTCAAATGATGTTGGGGGATGCATATATTGAAATATAATGAATGAATCTTATGGCCATGGTACATACTGCAGCTCTGCGGTCTTCTAATATATCTGTCTTAGAAGCATATGGCCTTGAGCAAAGTTAGACCCTTTCTGCATAGTAAACTGTTGTTTACTTCTCCCTCTCTGTTTTATCTTCTCCGAAAATAGAAAGCTGCAACTTCAAAGTCATTAGGAATAGAGCTTGTGTCCTACACTTGAATATCCTTCATATAAATTGTACTCCAGAGGAAGAATTTAATGATCACAGTCACAGACTGATGCTCTGAACACCCCTGGAATTCTGGCATGAAGGTCACTCTGCAAGGCACTGGTGGAAGTGGAGGGAGGCTGGCAGCTCCGCTCAAGTTCAGGTGAGCTCCTCCACAGGCTGCTTCCAGGCCTGAGTCTGCTCCTGAGCCTTTTTGCCTCGTCAGTCCAACATCTCTGGTTTTACTTGGAATTTAGTGCTGTTGTAAACACCAAATGAGGAAAGTGTGGCTAGAAGCCACCTCAGCTTCCAAGAGGAAACACCAAGGTTGCTGTACTGAGCTGGAAACTGGATTTCTACTTTGAACCTAGCAACGCATCCAGCAACATGAATGCTTTCCAGTCTGTGAGGAGTGTGCGTGTCAGAGGGATGTCGGTGTGACGACTCCCTGTCCAGTGTAAGTGGACAAAGAGTCCCTGGTTGATCAGCGTGTAGGGCCTGTGGCACAGCCAGCTGTGTTCCCCCATGCTCCACTGGAGGTGCAGTTATGTATACTATGTTTTCTTCTCATGATGCAAAGAGGTGATATACCACAGGACAATTATATATATTTAATCTTTCTCATAATAATGGCTTTAACCCATCATCTGTCTCAGTAAAGAGTATTCCTTAATGAAAAGAGGTTTAAAAGAACTATGGGCACAACAGGAGAAAGAGAATAGCAGACAAGATTCATCAAGAGAAAGTTCATTTTACTGGGAAGATTAGAACACTACCCCAAGGCAGGCTGTTGAGTGACCTGAGGACATAAAAGCAGATTCATCAGACAAAAGGAAATCTTCCTAAACTCTGCTAAAAGTCAGTAACACTAAATTAACAACTCCAAGTCAATCTGTGCTTTCACTGTCTAATTCTGACTTGACATGTTTGGATTTGTAAAGAATATCACTCTAGCCCACACACTAAAGCAACTTTTAAATACTAGACACATAATCTCCTAAAAAGGAGAACATTCCTCATTTGTTTTGCAACAAACAATTATCCAGTGACAGCTCAACTCACATTTACATTTAGCCTAAGTCACTGCAGCTAGGCTCACAGGACCAGCTGCCCAGAAAGAATGGTAAGCACAGGAGAAAATTTAGCAAGGAAAAGAATTCCATTTTCTTCACAAAATTGCACTGAGGAGACTAAGGAGGATATAAAAATTCATGTGTGAAGTAAGAAATAGACACAACTCTCTGAGTTCTCCACTACTGTATATTAAAAATAGCAAGTAATTTTTTTTCAAAAAGGGAACTTTCAGTCAATACAATAATATGAATATTGACTCTTAAAAACATATAATACTGGTATGAATGTTACATGATTTTGGAGGACATATACAGATTTGGAGATGTGACAGTAACTCTGTCCCTGCAGTCAGTATATGAGGTCTGTCCTGAAAGTATCAGTGGAGCAAATTGTTTCAAGTACTGTACAGTATATTGACATTGGCTCAATGCTTTTAGGACAGATGTCATATGCAGCTGACTGAGATCTTTGAGATCCTTGTACTGTGATCCCAAAAACACTAAGTACATTCACCATTCTTCATATTTACTTCTATTTATTTTATGATCACTAAATTGAGCTGATCCAGTTATCCTTGCATAGTATTGAGTATATTTAGTAAATAACTTAGCATTTCCCACATCCACATATTTACTATAATCCTATTCTCCCTAGTTATTGTGTCATTAAGACAAAGGAATGTAATCTCAGAATTTCCTGCACAGACTTCAACACAGGGGTGCATTATTCATAAAATAAAAATGAGCTTAGACATTTGTTTTCGGAGCCATTACCTGCTGGCCTTTAAGCCCATAATTATTTCTCTTAGCTTCTGAGTAGCGCAGGCTAACACATGTAAACAAGCGCTTTTCCCGAGCCTGGCCCCTGCTAATGAATTAACCAACCAGATTTAAACTCCGATAAGATCATCTTTGTGTTATCTTTACGAAGTCATTTTAACCATCAAGAAACTCAGCTCCTTCATCTATAAAAATGGAGAAATTGGTACCACCAATCTTAGATAAGATCTGAGTATTTAAATGAGATAATGAGTATTTTAAAAAATCTTTCCTATTGCTTGCTAAATAATGAAAGATGTGCTTTGTTTTCAGATATTCATTGTGATTCTCCTCTCTGGGTTTATTTTTGTTTACTTTGCAAGGCAATGAGCTTTGGTCAAATGCTCACTTATTCTTTATGTCTACTTCACTTGGAAAATTACTCAAAATAATTTTTCCATAAACAATGATAGGTAGGTAGTATTTGTGTGAGTCTGTGACTGATTTGCAGTAATCTCGTAAATGATCACGTTAGTTCACCATCATCCTCTTAGCTCTAGGAACCTTTGAGAAAACATTTGGCTTTTTCCAATGTGGTTGATAAGAAAAAGACAGCTTTTGAATGCACGTTTAACAGGCTGGAGAGGAGGGCTGCATTGAGAGGGAGAGTGTAATTGAAATGTAAGTTTTGGAAGCATAACAAAAAAATCCCTGGTAAAGGCTTTTTATCACTTCAGTGAAGAGTTCAGCCTAGTCTTCAATTGCTTCCTGTAATTTCTACATATAACTCTTCACTCACTCGCAACATCTCTCACAGGAAATGTTGGTGATGTCGGAATTACAACCCGAGGTTAGAGCACTGTGACATTTTTGAGCTCTTCAGGCTTTGTCAGGCACAGTAATTATATTTACTAGGAGTCTCTCACCTCTCATACCCGTGCACCTGGATCACACACAGGGTGGAAATCTATAAAATGCGCGGGCCTGGAACAGAACCAGTGGGTTGCCATGCTGCCTTTAGGATATAAAAACGTGTCTGAGAGTTTGAAACTAGGGTAATCTTAACAGATAATTTTATGTTTTAGTTTTTTCTTCTAAGCTATCATGAAAACTGATAATGGGGTTTTCTACATACACTGCAAAAGCTCCAAATATTGATTTAAAGGCTCTAGTCAGTTAAGTATATTTTACTTGAGGGCTGAAAATTCCTATATACATGTTGAAATGTTGTAGATTTTCTGTAACTGAGCCTATAAGAATTATTTTTACAGTAAAGTTAGAAATGGGGAATTAATTGTAAGTACTTCCAAGTGAAATTTGTAAAGGTTTCAATGCAAAAGCCAGTGTCCAAAAACATTTGAAGAACAGTATTTCTGAAATTTTGTTGAACCAATTAGAAAAACCATACTTAATAAAACTTTATTCAGGTATTTCACCAGTAACAATAATATATGTTTTGAATGATGTGTATATTGGGCATATAAAAATATGAAGCAAACAGCATCCAAGTGACCATTTAGTTATGTTACACACATTTCAAAAATATAGGGCAACAATAGGAGATATACTACCATGCACCTTAGAAATGGTTGGAATAAAAAAAAGTGACACCACCAAATCACTGGTGAGGATGAAGAGCAACTGGAACTGGAGTTCATTCATTGATAGCTGGACTGCAGAAGTGCATGACCACTTTGGAAGACAGTTCAGCAGTTCATTATGAACCTTAAATACAATCTTAACATAGGATCCAACAATTGTGCTCCTAGGTATTTACCCAACAGATTTGACAACATATCTGTATCTATACAGGAACCTGTGTGTGAATGTTATAGTAGCTTTATTTATCATTGCCCCCAAACTGGAAGCAACCACAATGTCCTACAAAGATGAACCTGGAAACTGTATACATCAATACAATGGAGTATTAAACCGTGCAAAAAATGAGTATTCAAGTCAAAAAACAAAACAAAACAATGCATGGATAAATCTTGCTAAGTGAAAGAAGCTAATAGGAAAAGCTGCATACCGCATAGTTTAATTTATATGCTTTTCTGGCAGACAGAAAATCATGGAGTCAATGACGAGATCGTGGTTGCTGGGGTTGAAGGTTGCGTCCGAATAATGAAGCATAGGAGGGTTTTAGGATGGCCACATTCATCTGTATGACACTGTAATGGATTCATGACACTCTGCACATCAAGCCCATTACATTCTACATCACAAAGTATGAACCTTAATAAATGTAAATTTAAAAAATCCTTTTAGGAGGTCAGGGTCCCAGAATAAAAGTTGCAATAGGAGGGCCTGTTGCAAACTATATGATAAATGTATGAAATAACCAAAGTTAAGAAGGTAGTAACTGGAAATGAGTGGAGAATGTGAGACTAAAAATGAATGAAACTGTACATAAGCATTATATTATATTTGGTGAAATTATTTTACTATGGGGTTATGGGTTAACAATCTTGAAACCATTATACATATACCCTGGAATCCAAAAATAAAATAAATGGATGGCAGATGTTGAAGGCTTCACTGCTGGGAAGCTTGACCCAAGCAAGGTGAGTAGAGTAAGCCAGGCTGATCCTCATGTTCATGGATTAGAGTTGAAGACAGTGTGCATTTGTGGTTAGCTTAACAAAGACACAGCCAGATACATAAAGTAATTCTTATATTTATATATACTGGTTAGTATCCACACATATATTTGCATGCATTTTCACCTGAGAGGTCCCAAAAGAAAAGTCACTCTAGTGGCAACCAGCACACAAAAGTACCCACAAGCTTACGTAAATGAGTAGAACAAAAATGATAATGGTGGCATTTTGAATGGACACAGGGACAATGGGAAGAACTCTTAATTGCCAAAGTTGGAGACACTTATGCACTAAAATTTAAAAGTAGTATCGGAGCCCTGGCTGTGGCACAGTGGACAAGGTGCTGGCCTGCAAACCCAAAGGTCCTGGTTCGATTCCCCAGCCAGGGCACATAACCAGGTTGCAAGCCAGGTCTCCAGCCAGGTTCACAGTTGGAGGCAGGTGAAAAGCAACCATACATTGATGTCTCTCTCCCTCTCTGCCTCTCTCCCTACCCTTCTTTCTGAAAATAATAAATAAAATCTTTAAAAAAGTATTATTGGGATATGGCCCAATATGTAAAATAAATATCCAAGATACTCTACTTATATAGATTATTCATTTAAAACAATTGGGGGATAGACAAATCTCTGTGCAGAAGAACTCTAAATAATTTATGTAGATACTGCACCCTTGAGGAAGTAAAGAATAATTCTTCACACACAGTCACTTACTTCCAAATACTACAGTATAAAAAAAAAGTATAAAAAAGAGGAAAAGGGAGTAACTACACAGAGGATAAACCTGACAAACACTCCCTTAACCATGCAATCAGTTAACATCTACATAAATCATGCTTGTTCTTTTATATGGTGTGATAAGACTGTCACTTGATTTCTGTGGCCTTCCTCCCCAACACCCACAGCTCCAGTCACATCATGAGAAAAGCATCAGACAATTCCTGATTGAGGGAGATTCTGTAAAACACCTGACCAATATTCCAAATTGTCAAAAGCATCAAAAAACAAGAAAAGTCTGAGAAAATGTCACAGCCAAGAGAAACCCAAGGAAACTTGACAACTAAATATAATATGGTCTTGTGGATGGAATCATGGCATAGAAAATAACATTAGGTAAAAACTAAGGACATCTGAATAAAGTAGGAAGTTTAGTTAATGATAGTGTATTAATATTAATTCATTAGTTGTGACAAATTACCATACTAATGCAATATGCTAATATAGGAAAAGGTAGATGCAGGGTTTATTTCATTAGGATCCAAAGGGACTTTTTGGGATAATGATGTTCTCTCTCTTGATGGTGGCAGTGGAAGGCCCAACATACACATCTGTCAAAACTAACTAGAGAATTATGTATGTAAATGTACCTTAATAAAGTTGGTTAAAATTACTGTAAACTTCCTTTTGCCCACTCCCATATTCTGATACTTTTAAATAAAAATCCTAACCAATGATCAAAATATGATAACTGCCTCAGTTTATCATATTTTCAGCAAAGAGATAAATGATTCAAAGCCCAACATTCATTGGCTGTTTGAGATTAATGTCTACATGGACTTGATGGCACTGAGGGACACCTCATAGCAATATGCCTTGCACTTTTGGGAAAAGAAGAGGTCCAAAGAATCTCACTGCTGTTTGGGGCATATTCATATAGTATGCAAAAAGTATTACTGTTTTAAATTAATATTCATTTTTCCATATAGCAAGCTATATTGAAAATAAATGATACATGCCTTTTAGTTAGCTCCAAAAACCAATGTATTGATTCTTTATACCATATAAACATATGTTTTCAATAAGAAGCTCTTTCTCTGTATTGTATAGAAATATTCTCAAAGAAATCAGTCTAGTTAAATATGCTTCCATGACCTTAATTAAAAATGTCTAGTTCTTTTTCATGAGTAAAAAATTGGATCGCCTTAACAAGATGAACTGATCATAATATGTCTTCATTTTAAAAATGCACAGTGCTGTATTTATACATATATCGATATATGTTTGTAGGGTACTAATCATATCAGCAATTTCTTGGAATTTTTTAAACTACAGGGTAACCAAAAACTCTCTACTGCTACAAGCTATAATTCTGTTTATTTACCTTAAATATTATAATAATAAATTGGTTGCTATCATAGTAGTTAACAATTTTTGTGAAGTGCTTTAAAAGTGTCTTCCTAATTGAGACATCATAGTTAATCTATACCAGTAATTATCATAAAGAGAATTTATATAAACAAGTTTAACAGTAGAGTACTACATAAAATAGCATTTAATTGAATAATGATGATAAAGCATGAAATATTTGAGCTGTATTCAGCAAAGTTTAAAAGCAATTAGTTAAAATAAATACAAAAAAGACTAATTTTAAGATAGCCTAAAATATTTTATAACAAGAGCCTCACATTAGTTGTAAACTGATTATTTAATGTTATGCAAGTAGATTAATTAGGGGAGAGAACATCAGGACATAAGTTGGTGTCAAAGAGAGTGACTGGAGACAGCTGCATTCAGTTACCAAAAGACAAGTAGCTAAAACTCAAAGGACTAATTAAAATTTCAGCTCTGAACGAAACTGGGACTTTTGTGGAACCATAGTCAAACATAGCAAGACCCTTCACAAACAATCACAAAAGTAAACAAGAAAATAGAGTGCTTTTCCCCTCATCTTTCTTTACTTAGTAAAAAAAGCAATGACTCTGTGAGAAAGCTATTGACTAAACATGCCCCAAACTTCATAAATCAATCCCCTTAGGGTGCTAATCTACCAGAACAAGAGAAGATAAACACATGTATGTGTTTGTGAATGAATATTAATGCTAATGGTTATAGTAAAAGTTGTCATTCATGGGCTTCGCCTAAGCTTTCCTCTCAAACTTGGCATGTTGAAATAATACTCACCAATGTGATTGGAAATTGAACATGGCAGATGGTCAATATGTGGCTAACGTGATACCAACAGATTATCTATCTGAGAAAATTCTGTATTTCCAAGTCCTGGAAGTCAAATTAAATATTCTTGAGATGATAATTTGGGAGCAAAGTTTGGGTCTGTAACATGCAGAATTGTATAAAAATGCCACAAACAATGGCCATGCCTTTGTGTTTTATATAGGTTTCATAATGTACATAATTCAAGTGGTGAGTACAATTCTAATAAGCACATCACCCACTGTTTAAGAAGATTTTGCATAAAGGGTTGATATGTGGTAACAATTCTGGTGCTACAAATCCACTAAAGGGTTGAACAGTGTGAATTTTAATCCAGTTTAATAACATTAACATTAAATAAAGTGGCTGGAGATTTGGGACTGAAATAAAAAGGTATGATTAAAGCAGTTAGAGGTTTTTGTTATAATTAATGATCATGTCTGGTTGATCCAAGGTTATTTTCAATCAAAATATTATGTGACAAAGAAACAGGTAGATTTCTGATTTCATGTTTCTCTGTTGAAGACTATGCTTTCCCATTCCTGAGAGTATTAAATATTGTTAAAAAGACTGGGCAAAGAAAGAATATGGACATGACCTGGATGAAAATACAAGTTACACATAATGGTGATAAGGTTTAGCATATAATATACTATAAGAGAAAATACATTGTTGTATACCATGAAGTCTACAGTCTCTATTTAAAACATATTTACATATCACTAATAAAAGAAAAAAAGCTTGCCATTCTAGCTGTAAATTGCCATAGGTTTTAGCTGTGCATCATGATTTAAGACATTTTAAAATGTAAAAAAATGTGCATCTTAAAATTGATAAAATACATGAGGTCATTGGGCACATGCACCCCAAATATCTAAGTAGGATATTTGGGCTTCTTTTCTTTTGTATTTTCTTTTAGTTGATGTAAATTCACTTGTGTTGATGCCAAAGTTCCTAAGTCCTGTGAGTTGAATAATGTCCACCAAAGGTTTTGGAATTCTAGCACCCCTGTACCTAGGACCATTTTCTTCTTTGCATATGTATATGTCTGTCTGTGTATGTGCCTGCATGTGTATGTGCCTGTGTATGTATGTGCCTGCATGTGTATGACTATGTGTTGTTGTCTGTGTGTGTTCTGTGTATTGAGGAAGGTGGGGAGGGCTTGATTTTCATATTTTTTTCTCCTGTTGTATCTTTTTATTTGTTTCCATTGATTCTGGTTTTGATATCCTTCACAGTGCCCATTTTTCAGGGCTTCATTATAGTTAATGGTTAAAAAAAGAAAAAAAAATAACACAATGATTAAATTAGTCAATACTATATGCTTTGTGTATCTTAAAACAATAGCTGTGGCTTAATTGTAGTTTTTACCTGTTTGTATGTAGCAGAAGTAGAGAACTTTCCCTCTGCTCTCTTAGGTTCTCTAGGAAAGGAAAAATAATTTTCCTTACATTTGTCAGAGCTTTTGGCTGTGACCCCATCATAAAAGACAGGTTAGCAAGAGAAAAGCAAACATAAATGTATTAACCTGTATACCTCATGGGTACATGGGAGATACCCAGGGAAGAATAAGTAACTCAAAGCGATGGCTTAAAATTTCAGCTTCATAGCAGCATCAGCAAAGAACTACCTTTGTGACAAAATAAAGACAAAGGGAAGGCAGTTGTAGGCTTGTAAGAACAAAGATATAGGCTGGTTGGTCAAGGTTGTTATGTTCCTATTTTAGGGGGAGAGCAGGGAGTTTTTCTTGCATCTGCTTCTTCTCAATTGCTTTCAGTTCAAAATAATCCTTGTGCCCAAATCACATATTTAGGGGTAGCATATTTTACTACCTTTCAGTTTGATAACTGTGCTAAAAATAAGCAACAGGCAAATTAACAGGAGAAAAGATATACACATGTATTAATTTTTAATATTCCATTCATGGGGGTATCAGACAAAAAGTGGATACTGCCCCCAAAGTGGTGAGATTTGAAAGCTTATATGCGTATCTTAATAAAGGAAGGGGAGAGGAGGGGAGATGTAGGCAATTTGGGGGAGGGCAAATGAATTTTTATTGCAAAATTTAATTGAGTTTATTGGGGTGACATCAGTTAATATAATTATATAGATTTCAAGTGCACAATTCTAAAACATCATATGTGTATTGTATTGTGTGTTCACCACCCCAATTCAAGTTTCCTTCCATCAACATTTATGGCTTTATCCTCTTCCATCTCCCACCTCTCCTTCCCTCTGGTAATCTCCATACTACTGTCTGGGTCTAGGATTTATTTTTGGCTTCATTCCTTAACCTTTCTCACCCAGCCCTAAAACCCGCCCTCCCGATAGCTGTCAGTTTGTTCTCTGCCTCTTTGAGTCTGTTTCTATTGTGTTTGCTGCTTCAGTAGGTTCATTAGATTCTACACGTGTGTGAAATCACAGGGTACTTGTTTAAGAAAATGGCTGGGCCCTTTCTAAGGCTGTATTCTTCCCCTCGGCCTCAGTTTCCTCATCTGTAAACAGTGTTAATACTATAGATTTGAAAGAGTCATTGGAAAAAGTAAACCAGAAAATTCAAGCAAAACACCTGGCCCAGTGTACAGCACAGAATAGGCATTAAATAATTACCAACCTCCCTTTGCCTGCTTAATCCTTCTAGCATTGTTTTGGGGTAGGAATTACTGATGCAAAAATAGGTTCTGAATGGGAACCTGCCCAAGATCAAGAGTTATTAAGTTCCAAAAGCCAGAAGCGTCTGAATCTAGAACTCCTGTCCCTGATGTAATGTGGGAGTGTCTTGAGTGTGGAGAAAGGAAGACTAAAAAATGTGGACTTTTAACCGTCTGGCTCCTCACCTGGGAAGCATCTCTCATTGATGATCATGAGGGATGGGGGTGGAGTGAGCACCTGGGGTTATTTACCTGAGCACCTGGGGAAACTCTCTATATTTTCTATGCCCCTTACGTTCCCTTCGTGCCGGAGGGGCGTGGCCACGGCGCCGGTGGGCGTGTTCTCGGGAGGAGCGTGGCCCGCAGTCACGTGGTCGCGGTGGCTCCTGCTGTGCGCGCCCAGGTAGGTGCAGTAGTGGCGGAGGGAGGCGGGGGTAGGGGGGCTGTATGCAGATGGGTGGGTGAGAGCGGCCTTCCACCCTGAGGAGCAACTCTGATGAATCTGGGAGAGAAAAAAAAAAAAGGTGGTGGCCGATCCAGCGACAGAACGTGGTAGACCGGATGGTCCCAAAAGTCACAGTTAGAAAGGAGTTTGGGGATTTGGTGCGAGGCCCCGAGTCTGTTCCATCCAAATGCTGCTGAAGCCAGAGACAGATTTGCAGGACCACCAGGCATGGCCTTTTTGTTTACCTCCCAGAACAAACCGTTTTGTTCTAGTGGGTGGCCAGGAGCCCCGGGGTGTGCCGAGGATGCAGCAGATCTGACTTCCAGAGGCAGAGGCGGGACAGCCGCGTTCCACACTGTACACGTAAGGTATACAGGGCGGCCTTCCCCCAGCCCCGCGCAGTGTGCAGCTGGAGAACGAGCTTTCAGGCTTCCAGCTTTGACACCTCCTCGGAACCCTCTCCAAGGCCATGGGTGTGAGCAGGAAGCTTTGAACAAGAAACAAAACCCCAAGATCCCCCCAAACTCTTATGCAGATGGTAGATCCATCCCCCACTCTAAGAGCCCAACCTTAGGCCTAAGGTTCTGGAATAGATGGCAGGTATGACGGTTTGTGACCAAGTCCGTCTGGATGTCGTGTGGACTTCCAGTCTCCTGCCCTGTGTTAAGAAGAGTCACTTTTCCCTGGTAGATGAGATTCCTGGGGCGGACACTTATGGCAGCTGGGTCTTCTTGGAGGGTCTGTCTTTAGATGGATCAGGGGGAGGAGTTCAGAGAAATCCTCTTCCTGCATTTGCTGTTTTCAAGGATCTTCAGCTCAAATAACTAATATACTAAAGGGGCATATTTTGGGAGGGCATGCCTTGAGCTACTTCAAGGTGATATAGTTCTCCAGAAAATATCTTTGATAAGTTAAAATATCAAAATATGGATGCAAGTAACTCTTTTCCAAAATAAATTTGGGGCAATACAAAAAGCTGAACAAATGTTTCAATGGTGAATTAAAGAATAACATTTCTACCACCTTTTCCTTCTTAAGCACAACAGTGTATGTTTACAACATGTCTTACATATGTACCATTTCAAAAAAAAACATGCTATAATTTGCCTTGGCTGATGTGGCTCAGTTGGTTGGAGCATTGTTCCACACACCACAAGGTTGCTGGTTCAATTCCCAGTCAGGGCACGTACCTGGGTTGTGGGTTCCATCCCTGTTTGGGGTGCATACAGGAGGCAACATTGATGTTTCCCTCCCTCTCCCTTCTTCCCTCCCTTGGTTTTCCTCTCTCTCAAAATCAGTGAACATGCCCTTTCAAATTAATGGTTTAAAAGATAAAAGAATGACTATGCTGTAATTTGAGCCATTTTTTGGAGCATTTAAAATTTGTTATGAAATTTAGAAACTTTAAAACTTTATGGTATTTTCCAAAGTTACAAATAATTGATGTCTGGTGATAAAAACTGCTTCGGAAGGAACACTACTTCCAAAATAGCTGTGGGAGGAGCTATAGGTTTTCTCAACAGAAAACCTATAATAGATGAGAATTATAAAATGAAGGCCCACTTAAAGTTTCTGAAAATTGTCAGAACATACAGAAAATGAAGAAACTTTTTTTTTCAATAAAAACTGACTTGATTGTATGACCTTTGGAGTGTACCCCTTCCCCAGATCCCAGGTAAGGTCTGTTGTATATCTCTGGGTGGCCCAGGCTGCCAGCATGTTTCAAATTCACTGTCACTGGTCAACTGGAAGAGTGGCATTGTGGAGGCTCAACTTCAGTTAAGAGCAGCCAATCAGCTGGGGGCTTCTTTCTTCTACCCTATCCTAATTGGTAGGGCAAGGGCTCTTCCCCAGATGTGGTCCCATTTTCCCTCACCCCAGCTCATGAGATTGCAGATGTTCCACCAGAAGTGAGGCAGGTGGAGAAGACCAGAAGTAACCACCGTGTTCACCCCTCTACTTGAAGCAGAGTGTCATCCCAAGAGAAGTAGCCCATGGTGTCTACCCTAGCTCCACAGAGATTTTGCTCAGGGAGAAAGGAAAGCCACCAAAACAGAGAACACCAAAGCTCTCTTTAAGGGAACTCTTCTTTATTTGGAGCATAGTTTAGGAACGTTCAGGTCTAAAGATGTTATTAACCAAGAAGTGGAGATGTTGATGTGAACCAGTAAGATAAAGCTGGTAGGCATATGAGCAGGAAACTAAGTTACAAGTCAGCTAGTTGAGCAGAGAGAACCATTGAAAGATACAGTAAAGGAGCCTCCTAGAATCAGAACAGAAATGGACCTCAAACTCCTGATGTAAAGGCACAAAAGTTTAATTCATGTCCAATGGTTGTGGCAGAAACAGCAGAGCACTCAGCTGGCAATCAGTAGAGTCTTAACAGTTGGGTGTGATACCTGTAGAAGCAGATGGTCCAAGAGAAATGTCAAGGCCAGGACAAGGAGACCTCTGCTAACACCACTGTCCTTCCATGGCTAGTGCGTTCATGCACAAGGCTGTCTGGTCAGAGGACTGCCATCGCAGGCTTTGCCCTGTGGGGAAAACAGGGCAAACTTCATTCCAGTCGTCCATCAAAGTCAACAAATAACAAACAAGACCAATAGTGACCAGCCCCACAGAGAGTTGATCAGTAGCCATAGTTTGATGCCTTCATTGCATCTGTCCTTATGGACACTCCCTTTGCCACTGGACTTGCAGTCTCTCAATGGCATTGTCACAGTTAAATACCATTGCTTTCATTCTGCATAATTTCTATACCCAGTTTTTATCTGCTTACATCCTGAAAGTATTGGAGTTGGTTAAATGTGGTTTAAATGCTTATTTGTAATACATGTAAAATGTTTTCCAAGTGATCAATTCCTAAGAAAAGTGGATCAATTTGAAGGTGAATACATAACAAAACATTATATTAGTATATTCCCTCACTTAAACATAAGTCCTTCCTAAGCACTACTGATGATGGAACAGGTCTGTTCTCATTAAAAATATAATTTCAGTATTTAATTACAAAATCCTAAAATATTTATAGCTACCACATACTACATATATATCGCTACCATATACATACTAAAAGGATGGCATAATTGATACAAACTGATTAGGAAAAAAATTTAAAAACATGGCTGGAAACTTCATTATTTGTATTCAATATCTCAATACTTGAGGACATTTATGAGTGTAGGAGACAATGACTGCATATTGGAACTATAATTTGTAGCCTTAAGAGTACTGGGAGTATTTAAAAATATCAAACCTTTGGGGGACTCTTTTATTTTTTAACATTTTTTGAAGCTCTCTCTCTAGGCACTGGTACCAAAGGATAAAGAAACATAGTTCAAATGACAGCCACTTCAGAAAGCTTTGTAAACTTCTGAAATATACATTTCAAAAGAAAGAAAAACTCACGTTATCCCAGAAGCATATAGCAGTGGGTTTTGTTTTTATTTTTGCTGTTTCTTCAAGTGACAAGTTTAAGAAGAGCACCTGAATTGAAATGGGGTACTAGTTTTGCTTAGAGTTCAAGGGCTTTTATAATCAAAATTAAATGGCATTAGAATTTTAAGTGCAACCTGTAAGGCTATAAAGCAGATGTCTGTGTTATCAAAATAGAAGTTATAAAATTGTTACTGGTAGCTATTTCTGACATTCAAAATTCAGACACCCCCACCCCATATCTTCTCATCTTAGTACCCTAGAATGAATAAGATATTTTGAGGATTTTTAAAAAAATTTTTATTGTTGTTGTTACATATATATTTTTCATGTACAATTTTTTTATTTGATACTTTTATTTTACTAAATGTCACCATCTGTTTCACATAGAAACATACTTCTTTTTTTATTAAATGTGAATCATTTTTTTATAGAAATTAATGAAAGCATTAAGACTCTTATTCCCAGGATTGTAATGTAGCGAAATAGAAAATTTAGTGCCACCACATGAAAGGGGGCATAATTTGATTAATTCATTTCGTAACAGTGAAAATGTCTTCCAATATTAAATATTGTCATTTCTGAATTTAATTTTTATTCCCACTGTGAATATTTATTAAGCAGCCTTAACTCTCAAACTGGTTTTCTAATAATTGTTTTCAAATCTTATATGTGTTTATTAGTTGATTATCATTTGGAAGCCTAAGTGAATAAAAGGGAAATAATTATTCTATTTTCAACTGTAACCTATTATGTATTTATATAGCAAATGTCTTATAGATTTCAATTTAATCTCATCCTAACCATTGATTTAAAAAAAAATGCATTCAATTCCTTGTAATGTTGGACTAGTTTGACGTCAACAATACAAAGACGTGAATTCTCAAGTCTTAACGTACCAGAAAGGGATAAACAACCTTTGAAATGGTTTCTAGAAGCCAGAAGGACACCCACATAACCTTGCACTGTGGTTGACTGGCATATCAAACATTGAGTAAAAGATTTGACTTCGCTGTTTCAATTCAATTATCCTACAAGAACAGCCCTTGCCGCTATTAATATAAAAAAAAAAAAAAAAACTCCAATGTGAATCTCACAATGGAATTCGCTTTTAAAAGATAGAGTACACGTTCTTTATCATGGGTTTTGCACACAATCAGACTAAATAGCTTTGTTGCTTGAAGTAACAAATTTAAAAATACTCTAAATTGTTGAAAGTGACAATCTATAACAGGTGCCCAGCATGTACCAGAAGGTGATCAAATAAAGATGTTAGGTGTTAGAAAAATCATTATTTTCACTTCTCACTTTTTTTGTTTGATGGGGATATAATTGACATATACCATTGTGTAAGTTTACGGTGTACAACGTAATGATTGATAGATGTACATATTACCAATTGATTACCACAGTAAGTTTAGTTAACATCCATCACTTCTCCTCGTTACAGAATTTTTGCTTGTGATAAGAAATGTAAGATCTACTCTCTTAGTAACTATCAAATATATAACACAGTATTGTTATCATGTTGTATGTTATATCCCTGGAACTGAATTATAACTGGATGTTTGTACCTTTTGAATTCCTTCACCCAACTCCCCCATGTTTCACCCCCAAAGGTCTGGCAACCGCAGACCTGATCTCTGGCTATACAACTTTGTTTTTGTTTGCTTGTTTGTTTTTGGAGTCCATATATAGGTGAAATAACATAGCATTTTTTGTTTTTCTCTGATTTATTTTGCTTAGCATAATGCTCTTTAGGGTCTGGTTATAAATAATGCTATAGTGACTATGGGATATAGAACCAGATATCTCTTCAGGATATTGATTTTGTTTCCACTTGTTGGATCATATGGTAGTTCTGTTTTTGGAGGAGACTTGGATTCAAATGAACATTGGCAGAGAGAATGTCACAGAATCAATAAAGTGACGAGAACCACAATGAACTGGGGAATGCAGACTTCATCCAAACTGTGCCCCCTCAGCATCCCGCTTGGTTAACAGGGCCACGTGGGCCCAGTGCTGACAAGGCAGATTTGCTTCTTTATTTTTTTCTTTCACCCAGAGGACTGGATTTCTGGAATTTATGTACGATCTATTTGTTCTCCCATTCTTAGGTGGTATCTCACATTTTAACACTTTTTCATGGTGTAATAGATGGAACCATATAAGGGCTGAATTGCTACCATGAATTTACCAACTCATAATCTCTGGGTTCCACACTTTGGAGAGAGAAAGCTACTCTTCTGAGCCAGAGTTTGAGATACCTTGCAAAGATTGTATAGTTGATCAGAATACAGCATATAGTGAAATTGGAAAAAAAATCAAGGAACGTTCAACACCAAGAGTGAACCCTAATGTAAACTATGGACTGTGGGTGCCTAAGATGCTTCTATGCAGGTTCATCTACGGTAACTAATATTCCACTCAGTGCAGGATACTGATGGTGGGGGAGGGGCTGTGAAAGGTAGTGTATCAGAACTCTATTTTTTTCAGTTTTGCCAATATCCTGACACCATTGTAAAACTGAAGTCTATTTTTAAAAATTCATTCATACCTAATTCTAAAATACTGAATACATAATAAATAATAATAAACCAGCATAGTGAAATACCTTTTAGTATGTAATCATTTTATACTCCATAAATCAATACTCACGTAATGAATCCCCAAAGGCATTGACAAATAAGGTCAGTCCTAGGAAAGTTGATAAATTAGTCAAGTATTTTTTTCTTCTTCCCTTCTATCTCTTCTTCAATTCACCTCTTAATCCTTATTTTGCTGTTGTGCTGCAAAATTTTTTCTTTTAATTTTTTAAAAAAGATTTTATTTAATTATTTTTAGAGAGAGGGGAAGGGAGAGAGGCAGAGAGGGCGAGAGACATCAGTGTATGGTTGCCTTTCACCTGCCTCCAGCCACAGACCTGACTGATGTGCCCTGGCTGGGGAATCGAACCTGCGACCTTTGGGTTCGCAGGCCGGCACCTTATCCACTGTGCTACCAGCCAGGGCTGCAAAACTGTTTAAGGCCTTCAAGCACTGCTTTATATGGCAGGTGAGACATATTCTGCCTTTGTAATATTTCCATAAATACACACTTGCCTGTTGTCTGTTCCCAGGTCTCTAAAGTAAAGCTCATTAGTCTGAAAGAAAAAATTATCCTGGAAAATATGTGTTAATGGGAATTCATGGCTTACAGTTTGTTCTTCCACAACTCTACAGTGGCTTTTTAAATAAGTTCTTTAATGGGTATGCAGCATTAAGTATAAGGAATGATTATAGCAGTAGAAATGCTATACAGTTAAATAGATGGATTTTTTTTTTTTCTAGATAAGCTGAGCCTTTTGACACCTCTGTTTATACATACTTTGGAAAGGTCTATAAAATATACGGTAGGTCTTTGGTGTTCAGAACAGAACATGATTAATTTTTAGTCACACCCCCAAATTTGAGACAATATTCAAAAACTTGGGTCTATATCATGTGACTGTTCTGGGTACTGGAATCTCATCTATGTTCATCAGGGACCCAGAAATCTGTAGCAATATAATGAATGGTTCTCTTTCAAAACAATTTATGGAATGTAGAGAAAGATAAGATTTATTGCATGTTTAAGTGAATTATATACTATTTCTCTCAGATCTTAAGCTCAATACTATATAATGCATGAATATATGTCGTAGATTTCTTATGTTTTCTAAATCTCAAAATAATGAAACACACAACCAGTGGTTCCAAAGGTAAGTTTATTGTCTATGTTTCATTTTGTAGTTTCTGTTAAACTTGTTTTCAGGTTTTGTTTCTGCATTTTAAACGTTACAGTGCATTTTTCATGCCAGATCCTTTTATTTGCTTAGTTTAGTCCCATTATTCTACTCTGAACTCAAAGATCAAATTTTTGAAAGAGTCGTTGTTAACTTCTATAATTTTCTTTACCTCTGTAATTCAAAGCCACCAGAGAATCCCTCTGCTTCCAGTGTAGGGACCGAGTGGCTGCCCCTGACTCACTGAGAAGGACGTTCCCATGTGATCTCCTCTGTCTCTGAGCTCCACCCTGTTTTCTTCAGTGTCTGTGCACATAACCTCTCTACCTTTGTGTTCTTTTTAAAAAAATTTTATTTTTTTATTAAAATTTTTTTTTAAATTTGTTATTTCTAGAGAAAGGGGAAGGGAGAGAGGCAGAGAGGGAGAGAGACATCAATGTTTGGTTACCTTTCACTTGCCTCCAGCTACAGACCTGGCTGGAGACCTGGCTTGCAACCTGGTTATGTGCCCTGACTGGAAATTGAACCAGCGACCTTTGGTTTCGCAGGCCAGCACCTATCCACTGTGCCACCAGCCAGTGCTCTACCTCCGTGTTTTTGAGCTTGCCCTGCCTGGTGATGAAACAGCAGAGGGATTACTTTCCCTACCAAGGCTTCTGAAGTTCAGAGTGGATATGCCTGTTCAGGAAATATAAATACATTGATGACTTTTGTGTTCCACTATTAAATATCTTCCCTGGGATGGACTCTATAATATGTTCATAATTACACATGTTATCCTTATCTTTTATACATATAAAGAGGCATTTTGAATATACTTATTATCCATGAAATTCAAGTTGTTTGCCCAGTTAATGCAAAAGCCATAAAGTAAAATTATACATGCCTACATAAAGTAAGTAAAATATAATAACAAAGCCTGTGTATAAGATCGAATAGCCATGACTTGTTTTTCCTTTTCACTTTCTCAGTAATTTTCATAAGAAGTCAACCTGCTATAAATATGGCAACATGTTGTAATGTGAACTGCAACTCATACGTAATTCTGATGCATAGACAGTCCTGACAGCAACAAAAATACAGTTGCTGCAGTTTGAAGAATCTCGGTCAGCCCTCCCCAGTTTTCTGCTTGGTGCCACAAAAGTAAACAGTTCTCCAGGTAGCCAGCTATGAACTTCAGGTCTGTAACTGCCTCAGTAGTCATTGCTCTCCGACTTTCCAAATTGGCAGATTACTTCTCATTGACAAAATTAAGAGAATAAAGTGATGGTGAACTTCTAAAAGACCATCCAAGAAAATGATCATCCCCTTAGAACGTGGCATTTCACTAGTACCCAAGAAAAACAGGTTAGAACATAAAAATATCTTTATTTGGTCAAAAAAGATGTACTCTTCTATGGTATTTGTTAAACTGAATGTACCTCATCATTTTAACAGGAAAACAGAATAATTAAAATCTCACTTTATGAGTCTTTCCTTACCCCTTTGGCAATGGGACCAAAATATTTTAATATGTATTTTCTTGCAAAGGACTATAAATAGGATTTCAAATAAAATCTCCATATTTTAAATGCATCAGAGACTTTTCTAGTTAGAAATTAGTTCATCATAGTTCTGCATGATCATTTTCTTATACAATAATTTTTAAGAGCTATGATTAGAATTTATTCAGCATAAATTATTTGTACCCATTTCATTACTTGCTACTTTTGGTAGCTGACATATCTCAATAAATCAATAGTTATGTAGCTCTAAAATTTCCAGTGTTCTGATTCCTTGTGCATGATTAATATAACCTGATTTATCTACAATATTTAAATGAAATATTAAGTATCTTGATTAGATATGTTTTATTCAAATAACACCAGAAATATTAATAAGGATGGTTAAGTAACTGCATTTGGAAAGCTTACTCAGTGGCATTTAAGAAGGATGTTTCCTGATATAAACACAAATAGCACAGAATTTTAAATGCCTTTTGGAAAAGTATTATTAATAAGCTGAACCTAAGTTATTTTTTCCTTTTATCCTTCTGGGCTCATGCTTTTTTAATGAGAATGTAGAATTGATTTGAGAAAGCAAGAGTAAGCCAAGAGTAAAGAATGCATGTCTGTTTTATTGTTTTTACTTTTTATTATATAAAAACCAAACATTTCAGAAAATCAGAGGATAGGCATTCCTACATGCTGTTTTGCTGGGAGTATAAAAATATTACCTGACTGAGTCTGAAATATGTATTAGAAGCTTTTATTTAGCCCTCAAACAATTTCATTTTAACCACCTACTCAAGACTTTTTCCTAGAAGTAATGCTGTAAATAATCAGAAATACAAGCTCAGGTTTGTTTGCGAGGCTGTTCATAGAACGTTATATATGAGGATGAAAATTCTGGAGGAAAGGAAATAGTGAACAATCTGGAAATGTTTGACTAAAGTACCGCATGTATGAGTAATTGCGTAGTAAGAAGGAATCAAATTTTGGTTACTATTTAATAGTAAAACATTGATGGACAAGTCAGGTGAAAATGCAGATATAAAGCTAAAATACATATAATTCAGCTTATTTTTCAGTTATATAAACAATCTATGAACATAAGTGTAAAGACACATACATATGAAGATACATGCATACATACATACAAATACATTGATAAAAAATTCTTGGAAAGAAAGATGCAAAATGTGAATAGCAGAGTCAAGGTTGTTTTTAAATTAATTATAAAATAACCATGTATTAAGTACTAATTGGAGCCAGCGAATAAATCCATAGTCTTTATAAACTTCTCCCATCCTCTCTACTCCTGTAGCTTCAGGTACACTATGTTTTTAGACATTTGTAAAGAGTGCATAAAAATGCTCACAGTTTTAAAGGCATGTAAAGTATAGACCTACCATTAGCCTAGAAATCGAGGTTAAAGAAACATTGTTAAACATGAGCTATAATAAAAATTTTTAAAAAGACTTACGTGGTGTGAAGTTTTATTTTTAAAAAGACTTTATTTATTATTTTTAGAGAGAGGGGAAGGGAGAGAGGCAGAGATGGAGAGAGACATCAACGTATGATTGCCTTTCACCTGCCTCCAGCTATGGAGCTGGCTGGAGACCTGACTTACAACCTGGTTATGTGCCCTGGCTGGGGAATCGAACCAGTAACCTTTGGGTTTGCAGGTTGGCACATTATCCACTGTGCCACCAGCCAGGGCTGTGGTGTGAAGTTTAATTTGAATATGTGAGAGCCTCCGTTTGAGTTCAGTGTTTGGGGAAAAATAGAGCTGACCTGTTGGGAGCTAATCAGTGGAGAAATTCATGGAGTATTTATTGTAAAGAATAAGTGAACAGGGGCACAAATGCTGACTGGTGGGAGCAGTGATTCTGAGAACCGACTTGTACACTTGTACAATGTAACAGGAGAACCATTGGACCAGATAATGGAATGCAAAGCGGCTCATTGGTACGTGATGAAGCACAATTGAAAAACGTTGGCTTCTTTGTGGACACAGTGTCAGATGAGGTGAGTTCCAAGAACTGGGGGGCTGCCCTTCATTATCTAACATACGAGGTCTGTCCTGAAAGTATCGTTGATCCAATGTCAGTATAATTAGAACAGTTTGTGCCACTGATACTTTTGGCACAGACTGTGTACAGCATTCAGATACCCACACATTTACATTTTATACCTTTTCAGTTTGCTTCTTATTTCAGTTGTGTATACTGATCTAAAATAAGGTATCTGGAAACTGAGGACTTACATAAATTAGTATAATATTCCATTATGCCCAAAATATAATAGGAAAAGAGGACAGGGAGTCATGGGAACAGTTTTGTAAAGGAGATTGAAGATTATGGGAGATATTTTCTATTTCTTCTGATTCCTGCTTTTACTAGTGCACAAAAGAAGGCTGGACATATAAAATGTTCTGAGAAAAAAGATTTCTAAAATGGTTTTAAAAAGGGGTTTCCTACAAACACACTGCTGTCACTACTCAGCCCTTAACATATACAACTTGATGTTCATTTTATCAGCCCTGTCATCACTTTTGTAGTTAAATAGTTGTTCGGTTGTTTTTGAGAAACTGCCCAGAATAAGACAAGATATTGGACCAGCAGAAAATCAAAGCATCAATTATATGTGTAAATATGTTCAGAGTATGAGTACAATAGGGCTAGCATAGTACAAAGTACTATTTATATGTTCAAAGAAAAACCATGTTTAACATTTAAAGGAAACTTTGATGACAGTGACTCAATAAATTAATGATAAAAATTATAGGCAGATACAAATTACACTAACAAGGACCCAAGGAAAATTCTCAAGTAGAAAAATTTGAAGTAAAATGAAAGGGGCCTTACAAGCAGACTTGAGTTGGCAGAAGGCGGAATTAAGAGTATCCAGCCTGAAGCTCAGGAAAAAATTAAGGTAAATCATGTCTCAGAACTATGGGATGGTGTCAGGATGGCAATGAATGCATAATGAATAGGTCAGAATGGGAAGAGAAAAGGGGACAGAAAAGTATTTGAAGAAGTAGTGACTGAAAACTTTGTAAACACGTAGAAATCATTACACATCTAAGATCAGCAGGTGTCACGGAGGCTTAAACATGAGACCCAAAACCTGACATGGCAAATGGTGAAAGAAAAAACATCTTGAAAGCACCAACAGCTTTATTGTTCATGGTGTGCAGCAAACCACTTTCAGAGTGGCCGCTGACTCCCTATGAGAGATTGCAGAACCTCTTTAAGGTCTCATGTTAGTAAATAGCAAAGCAGGGTACAGATGGTGTGGTCTTCATTTAGGAGAGATAAATATCACTTTTCTGGACTTTGGTCGATATGAAAAAAAACAAATGAAACACAGCACCTCCATTTCATGATCTCTGGAACGCGGTGTCTGTAAGAAAAGTGGCTTCCCTGGCTCTGTGTCTGAGCCCAAACTTGAGAAAATAAACCACCCGACAGTTGAGTGAGAACACTGAGGCTGGTACCTAGAGAAGATAGTACATGTAGTGAGCTAGGGTACCAGGGTGTGGAAGAGACAGGGAGGCAGTAATATGTTCCATGTACAGGTAGTATATCAAACCATCACATGTGCATATGACATAAACAATTTTATTTGTCAATTATACCTCAGTAAAGTTGGAACAACAACCAAGGACACAGGGTGTGGCGTTTACAGGAACTATCCGAGCTTCCCTCCTGTGCAGGTCCACCGGACCCTTGACCCATGGGAGCTCCACGGGGGAAATGGCCCAGGAGGGCCTGCTCTTCCTTGGGTTCCAAACTCGCTTCTACCACTGCAGTAGGGGGAAAGGCTGACCTCTCAGTGTGGGCTGGAGTCTTCCCTGGTCGCTCCATTCCTGCAGTTCATCTCTGCCAGCTCAGCTGAGCTCCTACAACAGTCACTCAGGCATTGAAACCCTATTTGTCAAAACCTGTTCTCTCATGGAATACCCGCCCCTTTGTCCATCACAGGCAGCATTTTCCTCTCCCATCACCTCACTCCTGAAGTGAATCTGCTCAACACGATAATGGGTCTGAAATCCAGGGCCCTGAGGTTGTCTGTGCTACTGCACCCTCCCTGCCTGGTCGAGCTCTGTGACCCGTAATTCTAGGCACACATCTTTGTTCAGCCTCATCCCCTGGCCCTGAGCCTCCATCCCTGGGGCAGCATTTCTTCCTTCCCTTGACCACAGGCATCGGCCTCTGGGTTCCCTGTCTGCTTTGGGGCTGCTGGTCTAACAGCTCTGAGCTTCATTTCTACTGATTTGTTTTGCCTTCTGTTTTCTGGTGGAGATATTTTCCTTGATTTGGAAAATGGTTATATCTTTTTAAATCGTGCCTTTTGTAATTTGTTTTCCCTTGGAGTACATTGATATTTAACTTTTAGTGTTTCTTTCTTTTTTGGTTTGCATCTTTTTGTATTTAATAATGATTTTTTAGGCTGTAGTTATCAGAATCACAACCTCCATGAAATTGATATGTTGCTGAATTGAGAATTCGAAGCAACTAATAGGTTTTCACACATAATTTTTAATGAAGAACAATTAGACAATATTTTTGACTAAAATAATTGTGCCTTTTTTTCTGGTTGTATGACTTATAAATATCAATTTTTAATACCACCCACTTATATTTTGTTTAGTCCTACCTACCTATATTGCAAATAAATTAGTATAATCTCACTACAGTATGATATTCTATTTTTAGATTTTACAACTTTAAAAACTTAATTACAAAACATGATACTTTTGAGAAAATATAGGATTTTAGAATTAGAAGGGAACTTCACATATGTTGTGGTAATAAGAACTTCCTAAGGATTGTTTTACCTCATTTCTGATTATTATATCCTATAAATTCTCATATTCTTAGGGTTCATTGCTGCCTAGTACTCTTCCATCAATAACTAAACTCTATCTTTAAATTTTAATGATATACATTATGGTAAATCCCCAGATAGATTAAACTGTATTCAGAAGGATTATAACACTAATGGTTTTTTGAACTGAAAATTCTCGAATATTGCTCTTTCAGATATTTAAGCAGAAATATTAAAAATAAATTAACCTTTAAAAACCATTAGCGCATAGTGTTCAGTGAAAGAAACCAGACATGAAAGAATACATAGTGTATGATTTCATTTACATGAACCTGCCAGGAAAGGCAAACCTGCAGAGATGAAACATGGATTAAAAACTACCTAACATAAAGGGTGGGAATGGAGAAGGACTCTAAATGGGTTCAAGGTGTCCTTCCTTTCCTTTCCCTTCCTTCCTCCCTCCCTTTCTTCCTTCCTTCCTTCCTTCTTTCCTTCCTTCCTTCCTTCCTTCCTTCTTTCTTTCTTTTTTGTAGGATGATAGGAATGTCCAAAAATTTTATAATGGCTAATAAGTGGTGGTGCTTTTAGGATTCTACAAATACATTAAATTTGTTGAATTGTCAAAACATGGTTATTCTGATAAAAATAGTGTGACGTAAAGAGAAAACATGGTGTGTGGCTTTAGAGTCACATAGATTTAGGTTCAAGTCACAGCTTCACCTTCAACTGACTATTTGACCTTGAGCAATTTAACATATCCACACCTTATTTTTCTCATCTACAAGATGGAGTTAATAATATTCACCCCCACCCCAACCCCAACATGGTGGATTAGACCAGTGGAGATAGGTAGGGAGGATTTGTTGCATGTTTTGGTAAGGATTTGGATAACAAGGTAAGATCTGCTTGAGATGTTTGGCATATCTTCCTCTAGGAAGATAAAACTGACCTCTTGAACCCATGTTAATATTTTTTTCTGAAATAAACATGGGAACCTAGATTTAACCCTCCCTGTCAAATCTTGCATAATGTTTTTCTCTGTCTCTCCTAAGAAATTGCTGGCATTGTTTTGTCAGTTAAAATAAAAGGTTTTCTGCCTTGTGAGGATCAAGAGTACACACCAAATTTGAATATGAACACAGTGACAGTTGAGATTCCCTGTTGCCCTTGTTGCTGCTAGTGAAGTTTCCCTTACGGAAAGGAGATGGATGGCTATAGTACCCCATTAAAACCTGACTGCGATTTGAGTTGTTTGCTGCCTTCTTCTCCCCCCCTTCTTCCTGAATACATTCTGTGCCAGGGCTTCAGGAGAAAGGAGAAGGGCTGAGGTGCTCATTGAAAATTGTGTTTCCGCTAACTGAAAAATTGTGCAGGGCTGACAAGCACTACAGTTAATTTCAACCATTGGCAAAAAACAACTGCAGCATGAGGGCTGCTAAGCTGAAATCACTTTAAGAAAGCTTCCTGGGTGACAGCCTACGGTGCCATCTCCTTGATGTCCTACAGACACTGAGGAAGAGCCACCAAGCCCATGGATGAGTAAGATACATAATGTATAGGCACAAAGTTCATAGCCTCTTATAATAGATGTGATTTCATTAAGCATGCCATTACACTTGAAAGCAAGGCATTCAGTCATCTTTCTCCCTATTTTATGTGTCTCTGAATTAAAATGAAGAAATGTTTGGTTGTAAAGTCTCAAATGTTCTAATGTGGGGGGAAGAAGTGTAACACTTTTGATGTTTCCACTACTGTTTATCTTATGAAAACCCAGAGATTTTGTAATACAGACATTGAATTGATTCTGGTATGGTAATGCTGCATTTATTTCAGTACTTTTTATCTTTTATTTACTCAGATACTATAAATGAAATGATTCTAAGCACTTTTTTTTTTTTTTTTTTTTTGTGCTACTCCCACAATATTTCAAACTACTTGGCGGTTTCCAAGCAAGGTGACATTGCAGCTGCTCCGTGCTGTAGTCTGAGTTTAGAGACACACTGAGTCCTCCAGTTTTATGCTTCATAATTGTTCAGACTGCCCCAGTGCCCTGTTGAGCAGCAACCCTGATCCTCCCATTCACTGTCCCAAGTGAGCATCTCCAATGATTAGCAATCCTTCAACTTTTTTCCCCACTAAATCTATCTATCTATTTATTTATTTATTTTAAAGATTTTATTTCATTATTTTTAGAAAGAGGGGAAGGGAGAGAGGCAGAGAGGGAGAGAGACATCAATGTATGGTTGCGTTTCACCTGCCTCCAGCCACGGACCTGACTAGAGACTTGGTTTGCAACCTGGTTATGTGCCCTGTCTGGGGAATCGAACCTATGACCTTTGGGTTTGCAGGCTGGTGCCTTATCCACTGTGCTCCCAGCCAGGCAATCCTTCAACTTTTAAATAGCACATTGCCTGTGACACGTATAATACGCAGATCTTGTTTTGGGTTGAGTGCCAACCGTTCTGTTAAGGATTTGTGAAAGACTTCCATGAGTCAAGATGCAAATAAGAAACAGTAACCAAATAATAATAAAGTCAAAATTGCCCTCTCCTCCAGGGCTATGGATATTATTGATTACATATTATCTTAGCTATAACTGGCATTCATTTCATAAACAGAAATGATCTATGTTTGAGGATTATTTAGTTCTTTTTCTGAATAGGTTTTACTGTGTTTAATTTTGGGGGTATTTTGTAAGTATGAAGTTGGTCCCAAATGTATTGAGCCAATGTCAATATAATTAAAACAATTTGTGTGGCTGATACTTTTGGGACAGACCTTGTATTCTTCAGGCCATTTAGAATACTTGTTTGTATAATATGCTAGATAAACACGTAAGTTTGAGTTGGAAGAATTGCCCTTTATCACTGATGTTCATATATTGGTAACAATGAGGACAAGAATAAAGATTCATGTTTTACTTTATTTCTAATTTTATGTTAAAAGCCTTTATATTTCACAGTGACTTTAGTGTTTAAAAGGAAATTGAGAAGAAGGTACAGAGATTGCCATGTAACCTCTGTCCCGCCAGGTGCATAACCTTTCCCATTGTCAACATCTCTCCTCAGAATGGTACATTTTTTACCAAAGATGAGCCTACATTGACACACCATAAACCCTCAAAGCTACTGTTTACTCTTAGTGTTGAACATGCTATGTATTTGGACAGATGTAAAATGAAAATCATCATTTCATGCAGCATATTTTCACTGCCCTAAAAATCCATGTTTGGCCTTCTCACCTCCCACCCCGATACCCCACCATTTACTATTTACCAAACTGCACTGAATTAGTCCAACCAAAAACTATAGAAAACAACAGCAATAGAACCTAACTAGTTAAGTAGATCTTAAATTACACAAATAGTTTCTGTTGTGTTCAGGCTTGTCATGGGGTTGGTTACACGGGGGCATCCCAAGGTTTGCATGAAGGGGTCAGTGAGTTGGAAGAGTGGGTGAGGAGGGCTCTTTTGTTTTCTTAACACACACATGCACACACATTCACAGATTGATCAAAATAACAAACATATATTTGTAAATTCTATATGAAAATATTGCTTCCAAATATATAAAATATTTTTTGTTATTAGAAAATATTTTATATTTCATATCATTCTATATTAGGGGCATAGATATAAACAAGTGCCTAATCCATATGATATAGGAATAAAATGATTTAAGGGACAAACTAGAGGCCAGTCCTTCGCAGTGGGACCCTTTTACATCTTAATCTCTTGGCTTCAGGTAGGAGCAGCCTTTGAAATGAGAAACAGAAATGCAGGAATAGCTAGAGGGCTTGTTCAAGTCTTAAGTAGTGTAAACGATCTAAGACCTGTGACCAGGAGTGGCTCTGAGAATAGAAAGTGTTGTGTTTCTTTTGACTTCAATTGGCTTCAATACATTTCTCTTGGAACTTGAGACCCAGAGTTGCTTCCTGGGCATGAAAATGTATTCTTGACTTTTTTCCATTGGTTTTATAAGGCAAAGTAAACACTGATAAAAGAAAGTTGAATATAGCACTGGGGGGGAAGAAAAGAAAGTAAAAGTAACTGCTGAGAATAATTTATAGTTAAGATCACGAGTGTTTCTGTCAAGTTATTGGATAGTGAACAAAATAGCTAAGTGATTTTTTCCATTTCAAACTTTATATTATTAAAAGTCATTAATACAGCTAGAACAATGAGAATGGTATAGGTCATTAACAGAATGAGTTATTTTTCATTGGCAAAGAAAAAAAGATATTACAGAGAGAACACATCACAGAAAAGAACTGAATAGACAGCTCCAGAAATCATTTTCTTCACCAGTACCACTGTTGAGCTGCCAAGAACTATCTGAAGAAAAGGAAGAGAAAGAAGACAGGCCACAGATTGGGAGAAAATATCTGTAAAATATACTCCTTTTAAAGGACTGTTATCCAAATATACAAAGAACTACAACTCAACAATAAGAAAACCACTCAATTAAAAAAATGATCCAAAAACCTTAAGAGACACCTCTTAAGTATCCAAGAAGATACACAAATGTCATTTAAGCACATGAAAAGATGCCTCCACATCATACACTATTGGAGGAATGCAAATTAAAACACAGGTAACAACAAATGCTGGCAAGACTGTGGAGCAAGAGAAGAACACTTTTTTTTTTTTTTTTTTGCTGGTATAAGGCAGAATGGTACAGCCACTTGAAAGACAGTGTGGCAGTTTCTTACAAAATTAAATATACTCTTACTAAATGATCCAACAATCACTGCCCTTGATCTTTTTATGCAAAGAGTTTGAAAACCGACACCACACAGAAACTGAATGTGGATGCTTATAGCTGTTTTATTTATAGTTGCCAAACTTGGAAGCAATTAAGAGGTACTTCACTAGGTGAATGGATAAACTGGTACATCCAGACAACGAAATGTTACCCAGAGCTAAAACAAAAATTTTTTAAATGGAGGAACTTTAAATGTGTATTAATAAATGAAAAAACAAGCATGAAAAGGCTCTCATACTATAGGATTCCAACCAAATGACGCTCTAGGAAAAGATCAATGGTTGTTGTCAGGGCTGTTGGGGGAGGAGAGGAATGAATAGCAGAACACAGAGCATTTTTAGGACAGTGAAAATACTCAGTATGATACCATAATGATGGAGACACCCCAGTATGCATTTTCCAAATCCAGAGAATGTACAAAATCAAGAGTAAACCCTAATGTAAATTACAGACTTTGAGTGATTATGATGTGGAGGTTTAACAGCTCTGGCTGTGTACCACCCCGTTAGTATCTAGTATGTTGATAAAATGCATGTGTGAGGGTAGGAGGTAGATGAGAAATCTCTGTACCTTCCTCTCAATTTTGCTGTGAACCTAAAATGATTTTGAAATAATAGAGGTTTGCAAAGCACACACACACACACAAACACAGATTGTTGATATAGAGAATCACTTAGGGCAAATATGAACAGTAGTATATTTTATTTTTGAAATATAACTCTTCTTTTTGTTTCCTATGTTATTTAAAGAGAAGTGCATAAAACAATAAATATGTTAACTGCACCAAAATAGAGTGGTGTAATTTGTGACCAAAACATCAATGGGGTAGCAGAGTTGGATAGGAGGAGAGTTAATGTTTTCCATTAAAAATAGTTAGGTATCAATTCAAAATAAGATATTGTAAAGTTAGAATGTGAACTGCAATCCCATGGTATCCACTTAGAATATAACTGAAAATATTAAAGACATGAAAAGGTTATTAACATGTTACAATGGGAAAGAAATCAAACACAAAGAAGGCAATATTAGAGAAATTAAAGAATAAAAGATGTAAGATATGCATAACAATAATAAATGGCAGAAGCTAGTACTTCATTATCAGTAATTACTTTAAATATAAACAAATTAAAGTTGTCAATTAAAACACAGATATGGGTAGCATGGAAAAAAACCATGTACCATGATCCAAGTGCACAGTGCTTACAAGAGACTCACGTTAGACCAAAAACTACCAAGTGAAAATGAAAGGATGAAAAAGATATTCCATACAAATAGTAACCTAGAGAGCTGGGATGGCTCTACTAACACCAGAAAATATGAATTTTATGTCCAGAAGTGTTAGAAGAGTTACAGAGGTGCCTTTCATATTGATAAAAAGAGTCAATTCATCAAGATGATAAACCAAGATAAACATCCATGTATTTAACAGTAGAATCTCAGAATGTATGAAGTAAACATTGACAGAATTGAAGGAATAAAGAGACACTTCTCAATCCAGTCAGAGATTTTAAACCCTACTCTCAATAATGCAGAGATCATCCCACGTGAAAGTCAATAAGGAAATAGACGACTGGAACACCGCTCTAAATCTCACATTACAGCATCATGCAGAATAGTTTTACCACGCTCCACCTATTTCTGTCTCCCTCCCTCCTGTGAAGCCTGTCTATCTCTGATCCTTTTACTCTCTCCATAGTTTTCTTCTCCAGAATGTCAAAAGCTAGATTCATACAGTGCATATCTTTTCCTCATTCAATGTTTTTATTTTTAAGCACTATGCATTTAAGGTCCCTCCACGTCTTTTTGATATATTTTAAGAGCTCCTTCTACATTATAGTTTTAGATCACTTGCTATTATCTGTGCTTCAAACATTTATATTCATGTTATTTATTTATTATTTATGTATTTCTTGACTTTGTTTTAGTATCTTTGTCTAAAAATAGTTTTCAAAATATGTTTTTTTTTCAACGTATGGTTGCCTTTCACCTGCCTCCAGCCACAGACCTGGTTGGAGACCTGGCTTGCAACCTGGTTATGTTGCTCTGGCTGGGAATCAAACCAGCGACTTCTGGGTTCCTAGGCCGGCACTTTATCCACTGTGCCACCAGCCAGGGTTTCAAAATATTTTTAAAGTCAATTAGGTTATGTTGGCATTAGATTTGACTGACTTAAAGTTCCAAATAAGTATATGAAATTTATTAGTGTTAGAATTAGTTTTAATATTTAATTGTTTAATTGAAAACTTTTGTAGATGTAGTAACATAGTGACTGAAATTTATATTTTATAAATGTGGTAGCAACAGTATAGGTAAATTGAAAATTGTTTTATATTCTATCATGATGGAAAAATGAAAAGCAGTTAACTAAAACTAAATTGTTAGATGAAATGAGAATGTTGAGAGAAATTGTTATTCAACTAATGGACCAGTCAGCAAATTAGTACAAATGGACCAATTACTGACCTAACTGTTAAGAATGAACTCGGATCAATGAAAGTTGGCCTCATGATCCCATAAACATAAACTCTTCACAACTCTTCGCACTTAAGTGGAAATGAATTCACAGGAATTCATAGGAGTACCACAAAAAAAGACAGCCTATAAAAAAGATACAGCTGCTATTAACTTGTATTCATCTAAAGAAAAAGACACAATCTATATAAACCACATTCTACAAGCTACAAGAGAACTACAAAAAGATGGTAATAGGTTTTAAATTAGTTCAGTCAGAAACTGATAGTTTTCTGTATTTTCCCAATTTTCCAAAGTTTTAAACAATTAATGAATAAAATTAATCTAAAATATAATTCAGAACCTTTTATTAAATAATACTCCAAATTGAACATTGATAAAAATTAAGCTATGAAATACATAATAAAATAGATACAATATCTGAAAGACATGTTCTGACTAAACATTCAATGTAATAAGAAAATAAATATTAAATAATGTCTAAATCGCTCTTGAATTATTAGAAAAATTACACTGGACACTGAAATATTTAGCAACAAATGACAAAGAATGCATTACATAGAAAATATATAAACTTGTGTATTATAACATGAATAACCATTTTACAACATAAGTGGAACTTAAAAATGTACAATTATGACTTTAAAATCATTAATTTAAAAAAATATTGAAAATGAGCTCAGTTCTTAAATCATAAGCTATAAAGTAATACCAGTATTAACCTTATGTAGGTAAAAGATACTGATAAAAATATTAAAATAAAATAGAGATAAAAATACTAAAAGATGATTTTAGGAAACAAATAACATGGACATCCATGTAGCAAGACAAGAATGATCAAAATAAACTGTAAAGGCAAAATGAGCAACATTGTGAGAAATAGCCCTACATGTCAGGGAAAGGACAAAAATCCACAATAAACACATCTAATCAGCTATATAAGAAAAATCTACAACTTAATCAAAAAATTCAGAAAACAATATGGGTAATAAAAACCATTTGAAAATAGGAACTCTTGAAAACTGCTTGGGGGAGCATCAAATTTTTGTAAAACCACCTTCCAGCTTGAAATGCTAGTTTGCAATTGTGCAAACCCATAAACACTGACTCAAATCACAAGCATATGCTAGAGACATTTGGTGGATTTAAATAAGGAAACAATAATGATATTCATTTCAGGATTTTTTGGTAATGGTAAAACTTTAAAAGAAATCTAAATATCCATTATTATGGAACGGATGAAATAATTTTGGATACTCATTTATTCATCTTGGATAGTTTTCAAAGCAAATAGTATTGCATGAAAATAAGTTTCAGGAAAGTACTGTTTTTAAGAACAAACTGAACTAACAAACAAAATAGAGACAGACTCATGGATACATGGAACAGATTGGCAGTTCTAGGGAGGAGGGGTTGGTGTGTGGAGGGATCAAGAAAAAGAAAAAGGACTCATGGACTCAGATAACAGTGTGTTGATTGTGGTGGGGGAGGAGGGTAGATGGACATTGACAAGGGTAAAAAGGGATAAATGATAATGGAAAAAATGCAATTAAAAAACTATTAAAAGATAAAATAAAACCCTGATATCAGACAAGGTAATGTCCAAAAGCAATTATATCAGACAAAGTAGGATATGTTGTAATGGTAAAAAGCTATCCCCAATGAAGATATAACAATAAAGACATTTGTGAATACCTAAAAATATAAAGAAACAAAAATTAAAATATTGCATGTTATTCATAAATAAATAAATATATGCATGCATATATGTGTGTATATATATATATATATGAATTTTTTAATATATTTATTAACTTTTTTTTAATGGTTGCATATATCAAAATTCAAATTCCTGATAATGGTTGGCTTTAAGGGTGGATGTAAAGAAAATATTTTTTTTCCAAAAAATAATCTGCACTGTATGATTCTACCACATAACGTTTTGTAAAAGATAAAACTGTATAGAGAGTTAAAATATCTTTGGTTGCCGGTGATTATGGGGAGAGAAGAATTAATTAGAGATCCCAGAGGATTTTTAAGTTAGTAGAAATACTCTTTATGAAACCATAAGGGTGGCTATGTGTCATATATTTGTCCAAACTCACAGGATCTGTCATGTAAACTGTGACTTGGAGTGATAATGATGTGTCAATGTCAGTTCAAATCTCTGTAACTTCCTCTCAGTTTTTTGATGAAACTAAAACTCCTCTTTAAAAGATTGTTTTTAAGGCCCTGGCTGGTGGCTTAGTGGATTGGCACCACCCTACGAACCCAGAAGTCGCTGGTTCGATTCCCTGTCAGGGCACATAACCAGGTTGCAAGCCAGGTCTCCAGCCAGGTCTGTAGCTGGAGGCAGGTGAAAGGCAACCCTACATTGATGTTTCTCTCCCTCTCTGCTTGCTTCCCTTCCCCTCTCTCTAAATTACTAAAACCTTAAAAAATAATAATAATAAAAGATTGTCCTTAAAATGTTGGGAAAATGTATTCAGTGGGTAACGGAAGGGTTGGTTTATAATTTTAAATAAACACAGTTCCTTAGAGTCTAGTACATGAGCTGACTACTCCTGGTGCTGAATGCTACGCCCTTCAATCCTTAAAGGCAGGACAGCTCTCCAGGCTGGTCAGTAATTGTACACTTTCTGGTCTTGAGGATCAGGAAGCTTCTCCCTGAGATGTTGTCTTTCCCAAAAGTAGGGCACCTGTGAATGGGCCATCTCCCTCTTTGAGTATCATCCTGCAACTGTCCTGTCACTGGCTCCTGCGGAATCCAGTTCTTGACCTCTGGTGAAGGCCTCCGTTGCTCACATTTGCATTCTCTGGCCAGATGACGGAACATGCGGATGTGTGTTTATTGGCAAGAAATAATCAGAGGAAAACAAATGAACAGCCAAGTCCAAGACTGAAATGACAGCCCCTAGCCAGGAGAGACTCCCTCTGATCCTGGCATTACAAAGGTCACAGAGTCATTATGAAAACCAATTAGGCATAGCTTCTGTAACGGCTGTCAATGGTCTGTGTGTGTTTATCAGCTTGTAAGTAAATTATAGGCTGTGTCCAGGAAAAGTAGGGATTGATTGCCTGGTTATCAGTGCCTGCTTTCCATCAGTCTGCTGAAGCAGCCTCCACTTCACTTTTGCATTTCCCTCCCCGTGGTTATTATTCTATTTCATTATATGCAAACAAACCAACAAATCCACCCCCCCACCCCCAAAGTCTTAAAGGAAATACAGGTACAAAATAAAGACACCTGGTTTGTCAACTTGTTCAAATGGCTTGTTAATGCAACATGCCAATCACGGGTGGAATATGACCTGGGATAAATCTGGATGTATATGCAACAGGGAAATCAATGCAAAAACTGGGATTATGGTAGGAGGTAGAGCCAAAGACATTGCATAGTTTACTTGTTTTTCTTAGCTGTTTACTATTCTACTATAAGTGCATTATATATAAATGGTATTTTTGTAATTAGTAATATTTAACACGGGTAATTTTATGTTTTTGTTTTTTTTTTTTGCAGCCTGTGTGCATACTTAATTTCTGCATTCTCATCAATTTTCCTTTTAAAAACTCAACTATCTGCTTTTTTTTTTGTTTTGCTTCATACAGCATTCTTCGTGTGTCCTTTTCATTGTTTTAATGGTCCTACAGGGCAATGAAATTATAAGAAAAGGGAATAGTTTACAATCTAAAGCTGATCATTGGAAAACTAGCATGAGTCACAGCAAGAGAATTCCCCATAGATGGTAGATGGCATGAATTGGGCAGGAGACTTCTGCTTAGGTGACCTGTACTTAGGTCATTGCCTGTTTTGTCATTGAAATTCCTCCTGCAGTTCTGCAAAGGACAGTAATTTAGATGCATCATTTCAACTTCTGCTGGCACAATCTCTTACCACAATTATTCAAGCTGAAGTAAAAAATGACTCCCCATCTGTTCTTAAGCTGATATTTTATCAAGGAAAGGAATAGATGGTTTGTTCTAGGGAGCATTTAAATCATAAAGGAAACAAATTCCAGGTGAAACCGTTGTCCTCTAAAGTCAGAAGGGTTTCCTTCCTCAGAGGAGCAACTAAGAGGCCAGGGCCTCTCCAGGTTGATTTGACAGGATCAAAAGAAACTGAATTGTTGAACAAAGAAGAAAATGGGCAGACAGTCTTACGTGAGTCCTTGTGCTCAGTAGAAGCAGCACAGTTTCTGTTGAACTTTATAAAAACATGCACCTACTACCATGCTCACCACTTGACAAATATTCTTTCCCTGTAAAATATTTCATAGCGGTACAATTACAGATAACCAAGAATGTAGAAATTAGGAATCTCACCGTCAAGCACAGGAACTTGAAATAAAAGTGACCCATGCACTTACTCATCTATCCCAACGGTTAGTTAACTCTCCAACTGATAGTTTCTGTACAGTCTTCTCTCTTGTGCTTCCATTTTCTTCCTCCTCCTTTAATATAAAACAGTTAGTAAATTAGGAAATAGGAACCAAAACAGACATCTCCCATCAAGCTTTAAAATATTTATTATTAAGTTTTACCTCTCATCTTATTCCTTCAGTTAGAAAACATTTATTTCTGAGAAACTTGGGAAATAATAATAATTTTTCACCAGGGTAACAGTTCCTAAGACCAGGCGATTAAATTCCACTTGGTCCTTTTTCAGATTCAGCACCTAGATTGTATATTATGTGATATTTATCATCAAGTTCTTCAGAGATTTATTCGGTATCCTTGAAAACAATTCAGGCTTTGAGATCAAGTTCACCTGGATTAGAATCTCAGTTACATCAGCTCCTATTCATATAATCATCCACAATAATTTCTGACCTTTAAAAAGTTATCTTTTATGTTTATAATCTCATGAATTTAAATTATTTGTTTTTGACATATTGTATGCATGTATTGTATTAGTTTTCAGGTGTACAATATAATGATTCCTGTTTATATTATGGTGTAACTTTCACAGTGAAGTCTAGTTAATGTCAGTCACACAACATAGTTACAAATTTTTTTAGTGTGATGAGAACTTTAAAGATTTACTGGTTAGCAGCTTTCAAATATGCAGCACAATATTATATACTGTAGTCACCATGCCGTATGTTGCATTCCCATGACTTACTTATTTTATAACTGGAATTTGTATCTTTTGACCCCCTTCACCCATTTCTCCCCCTCCCAGCCCCTGCCTCTGGCCACCACCAGTCTATTCTCTCTATCTATGAGCTTGTTTTGTTTTTGTATTGTTTTTAGATTCCACCTATCTCTCTATCTATGAGCTTGTTTTATTTTGTATTGTTTTTAGATTCCACCTATAAGTAGATCACATGATACTTGCCTTTCCCTGTCTGACTTATTTCATTTAGCGTATTACCCTCAAGGTCTATTCATGTTGTTGCAAATGTCAAGAATTCATTATTTTCTTTTGTCTCTGTGTTTTTTTTTTTTCTGTATGTAATTTGGCTTTTTTTTTTTTTTTTTTTTTTTTTTTTTTTTTTTTTTTTTTTTTTTTTTTTTTTTTTTTTTTTTTTTTTTTTTTTTTTTTTTTTTTTTTTTTTTTTTTTTTTTTTTTTTTTTTTTTTTTTTTTTTTTTTTTGCTATATTTACCTGCATGATTCTTTAAAAATATTATACCCTTACTTTGCTTAGGGTGAATTTTTGAACTTTGTCGTACGTTTATTTTTTAACATAAATGTTGAAGTACAATAATTTGGGGGGCATTACTCTTTTTTAAGTATATCTTTCTCCATCCATTAATTTTTACTTACTCTGTAAAGTTGTACTTAGTTTCATTACTTAAAACAGCACTTAGTTTCAAAAGAAGCTGTCTTTTAATAGATGAGAACAACATGTGATTATAATGAGTAGGTGAGGTCTTGCAGTTTTTAACACCTTAAATTGTACTTACTACTTGTTATGCTTTTTAAAAATTTCTTCATTTGTAGGATTGATAAAGTCCTTTTTATTTAGACATTTTCTTTAATAATAAAATATACATTTTACTCTTCCCATAATATTTAGTATTTAGAATAAATATGGTAACTCATAGTTAAAATTAATAATGTTTGCTTCATAAAATAAGGAAGAAAATGAAAGTGGAATGATTTTTCTTTAAACTTCCCCTTTTGTTTTTTCTTTCTTTTTTTAAAAAGATTTTATTTATTATTTTTAGAGAGAGGGGAAGGGAGAGAGGCAGAGAAGGAGAGAGACATCAATGTATGGTTGCTTTTCTCCTGCCTCCAGCTATGGACCTGGCTGGAGACCTGGCTTGCAATCTGATTATGTGCCCTGACTGGGAATTAAATCAGTGACCTTTGGGTTTGCAGGCTGGTGCCTTATCCACTGTGCCACCAACCAGAACTTCTCTTTTCTATATTATTCATATCTATACTTCTAATTCCATTTTCCTTTGAATTGGAAATTTGCATTCTATTTTTATTGATTTAATATATGTAATCCTTTATTATTCATACCTTATGATTTGCTATATGTTTCTTTGTTCACCATAGCTTCCTCCTTTTCTATTTCTTGATTAATATTAATTTCATATATACTTAATTAACTTATTTAAATTAATGGATTAATGTTTCATCTTTATGACTGATAGTCTTTAGTGTTTCTTTCACTGATAGTCTCTAGGTAGTACTCTTCTGCATCATTTCCTCAAAATGTTGACAGTGTACCCTTTTGCTTGAATGATAGCAGAGAGTAATTGAATTCCAATTTACTGTTATTTTCCACTTCATTTTGAAGCTATGACTCCAGTGTTTACTGACTCATTCCTGCTTATCTAGCATCTCTATTAATTTTATTATACTTCTGCAGGTCTGCGTTTTTCTCTTTGCTTGGTTTTCCTACTTGTGTTTACATTTGATGTCTTTATATTTCAGTACGCAATGGCTAAGTGGTGTTTTTTCTAAAATTTACTTAGTTCTGCTATTACCTGCCAATACATTTAGTCCAGGACTTACACATTGTTTAGTGTTAGAACATATTAAGTCATAATATTTCTTTATATTCATAAAGTCTCCAGTGTTCCTTTTTTCTTGTTATCAGCAATCTCTCAGTAACTTCTTTGAACTATGTGATATAGCTAATTCTAGCTACAGTATCTCAACTTACTTTTTATATTTTCCAATGATAACTCTACATGCTTCATGTCAGGCTCCTTGTATCTATTTCTGAATTGACCAACCTTTTTCAATGTGTTGTATCTAATATTTATTCTGTTGATCAACTGTGAGTGAATTTTGATTTAAGCATACAAATGTTTCCAAATCATTGTTTATAACTAGAGTTTCTTATTTGTCTATTTTCTGTTGTTGTGTAATGAATTATGCAAATGTAGTAGCTTCAGACAGCGTTCATTTATTGTCTCAGTGTCCATGAACCAAGGGGCCTGGCTTGGCCCACCGGGGCTCTGCTCCAGGGCTTAAAACGTCAGTGTCAGGGTGTGGGCCAGCTGCGTTTTCATCCGGTGACTTGACTGGAAAAGAATATACTTCCTTGTCCATTTAGGTTGGTGTCAGGATTTACTTCCTTGTGACTCTATAGCTAAGGTCTGGGATTATTCCTATTTGCTATTGACCTGAGGACCACCAGGTTTGGGAGTCAGCCAGCAGGCAGCTCCCCGCCCTGTGGTCTGCGCATAGACCCTCCTACCGTAGGAAAGCTTACCTGTTCAAGGCCAGGGCAGGAGAATCCCTCTCTTCAGTGTCCACCCCCATGTCCCCTACCCCAACCCCTGCTGCCTGAGGGGCTTACATAGCAAACACAATCCTGAGGGTAACATCCATTATCTTTGTCTATTAATTAGAAGGAAGTCGCAGAATCCACCTGAAGCCCAGGGAATGTACCAGGGAATGTACCCAGAGTGTGACTCATTGGGGGTCACCTACACTGTGCTCACCACATTATTTAATAAATTTCTTTATTCATTCCACAGTTGTCATTTTTTGTATTATTAGACATTCTCAACAACTAAAGTCATGGTCTTCTTGGAACTGCCTCATAATGTCTCTGTTGATGATATTCACTTTCCTAAGTGTGTGTGTGTGTGTTTTAATTGAAATTAGTCATTTTTGTTTGAAACCTTATGAGCTCTGTGACTTTTGTATGCATTCTGTTGCGTGGAAAATACTTTTTTTAAAAAAGTGACTTAGCATTAAATGTCACATTTTAAAAAAAGATTTTATTTATTATTATTATTAGAGAGAGGGGTAGGAAGACAGGCAGAGAGGGATAGAAAGAAACATCAATGTATGTATGGTTGCCTTTCACCTGCCTCCAGCTATGAACCTGGCTGGAAACCTGGCTTGCAACCTGGTTATCTGCCCTGGCTGGGGAATCGAACCAGCAACCTTTGGGTTGGCAGGCTGGCACCTTATCCACTGTGCCACTAGCCAGGACTAAATGTCACATAGTAATAGTTAAGTATTTGTTACTAAATCACTAGTTGTAGTATTGCCTGTGTAGACATTATTGTAAAATATCTACAGAAGGTTGAGAGTACAAAGTATAATATAGACCACACATTTAAATAAATATTCTGAAGAAATGGTCAATAATCTTTACACTCTTTCTACAATAAACTTGTAGAAACTTATCTACAAGTTTCTATTAAGAAAGTTAACAGATAATTTGGAACTATATATAATAATGAGAATATGACACTATATAGTTATTTAATTCATTCATATAAGTAAAAAGTGCTACTCAGTATACTGCTCATTCTCATAATTCTGCATGTGGGTATATAGGATACAACCTAAAATTTTACAGGGTGTTTTGATCCCCAAGTCATCAGAAACTTCTACCAGTTTCTTCTCAAAACTTTAATAATATACGAAATGACTTTATATTGTCTCCCCTTCGCCCCCGACTTCAGGTTAAATGCCTGGGGCTGACATAATATTCCTTGCCTGCGGCATCCCCATGCCACCTGCCCCAGTCTGAACCCTGTCACTTTCTCTGTCACCCAACCCTTCCATAGAGCATAGCACATTGTATTCGATTTTTCAGGTTGAATTTAAACTCCAGGTTAAGGTCATTACTCATTGTTTTTTGATTTGTATTTCTTTTGCCTTTCTTCTTCTAAATGTATAGAAGCTAAGGGTTGAATCAGCAATAAATTTTTTCTTCTCTGCCTTCTCATCACTATCCCTTTAATGAAGACTTATTTAATGACTTCTAAGACTGATGTGCAGTGGTTTGCTCATGATTCCCTATAGGAGCATAAACCCCACATAGCTCAGTTACCTTTAATTTTCAATCTATTATAGTCCCACTGAAATAAAGTCAATAATAAATCCCTGACAGATAAGACATCTTAACACCATTTTTTGTCATCTGACTTAGTTATTCAATTTCATATCTTAAAGGTGATTCATGAAGTATTACCCACATTAAAATAATAGTAAAATGAGTCTAACTCATAATGATAACATCACATTACTATTTTTAAATAATAAAAAGGTGACAGTCTCAATTTATTTAGAAAGGACTCTCATTATTAATCTGGGATTTAATGGGAGTTGTGCTATTTACAGAGCACAGTTCTAATTCCAGAGGGACTGGTTGGAAAACAATGAAGCCTGTTGAATTTATTTTTCTGTATGAAGAAAATTGCAAATGTCAAAATGAGTAAGATGAATAGTAGGTCCATATTTACGAGGTCTTTTTCTCATCCATCTCTGCAAAGCTCAATACCTTTTCACAAGATCCCCCTTATTCCCATAAACTAAAAAGGAGAAACACATTACTCTATTTTAATACACAGATTTGGAGGAGTATGTCTAAATATACTGCTCTAAATATAAAGCATTTCTAAATGTATGTATTCTTGAAATATAAACCATGTCTAAATGTAAAGCATTTCTTGTGTTTTATGGAGAATAAGAACTCATTGAGACATCTTTTTATTCTTTATCCAAACTTATTAAAGAGCATTCATTTTTGTAATTAGACATATGCAAATTACCCATTTGATTAATCACTGAAATAATACAGTGTCTAAAAATCCAAACCAGTTTGTATCTAATATTCTCCTTGTCACATAATCAGTTCATTCTAAATGAACATAATAAACAAATTCTGAAAGATGACCTAGGGAATGAAGGCCACAGTCATGTCTTTCACGAAAGTCTTGCAAGATTCCATAATTGGGCTTCTCCACGCAGGAGGACATGTGTCAAGTGTTGGAAATGACAGGGTCCCTCACAGACCAATTCAATACATGATAAAGGAAATACAAGTCTAGAAGATGTAAGGATTGAGGTGTGTGTGTGTGTGTGTGTGTGTCCGTCCAAATTCAACCTTACCTAGTAACTACAAAGAATTTAAGATACAATACACGGGAGCTTTGAAAAAGGAAGGAGGGGGTTGGTTCAAATCAGGTGTTATAATCTCATATGACTTTATGTTTTTGTGTTCTAAGTATTTCCATTCTGTCCACTTGGCTCCTGGGTGACTCATCATTGCGTGCGTACGTGTGTGCGTGGGATCGGTCACTTCCCTACTTGCTGATGCCTCAAGATGCTCCAGGCTAATCTTGTGTATTTCTTCCCTCAGTTCTAGAATAGCCAGGTCTGCAGGCAGCTTTGATGCCTTTTGTTGGAAAATGATATTAAAAACCAGACTTTGGTTCTAGGGGTGCTTGTAGCTACTGGAGTATCTTGGCACAGAGGTACTCTGAGCTGACAGAGAAAGGAAATAATGTAAGTATGGTAACCTATAAATATTTGTTTATGTAGACATCTGTATTAAAATATGCATTAGCTCATACTGATGTCGCCAATCTAATCTATCACCACATGGATTATGCTAGCCTGCCCCACCTGGCCCCCACTCCAATAAGGAAAAACCTGGGTTCTATCAGCTGATACCCATCTACTGAAATATTCCAAAAAGTCTTAGGTAGACATTATTAAAATGCAGGACTTTCAGAGATAAGTTTGGACATAATGAAATCTGTACTTACTGGCCTTGAGAAATTTGGAATTTGTTGGACACATGACAGCTTAGAACATTACAGTCCCATTTTTATACAATGTGAGCCACAAATAGAGCTTCATAATTTAACATTTTCTTATAAACACATTTTAAAACATAAAAAAAAGTGCAAAACAAAAACTGTACACATAAAGTGAGAATATATGTAACAGTTTCAGAATTGTTCACTTGTACTCCATGGATCACTTTACCAACTAGAATAAAGTGCTAATGTACCATTTCATCATTTCTAGTTACTGATAAATTTTTCCTCCACTTTTTGAGGTTATTTTATTTTATTTATTTATTTTTATTTATTTTTTAAATTTTATTGTTGTATTACATCCATCCCCTTTTTGCTCCCCTCCACTTTTTGAGGTTATTTTATACATGTGCAATAGTTATACTATTATATCAAATTCTAGATTTTATCTGGGGATTCCTTGACTCCTAAATGATTTTTTATTTGCATACATTAAGGCTTACTCTTAGTGATAAAAAGTTTTGACAAAAGGATAATTTCATATACCCACCATTACAGTATTGCATGGAATAATTTCACTCAGAATAATTAAAAACCTGCTGTGCTTTACCTGCTAACTTATCATCTCAAAACAAACTCTCATCAATTGACCTATAATTTCTGCACTTTTTCCTTTTCCAGAGTGGCATATAAATGTAAATTAAAAAGATGTAGTCTTTTCAGGCTGGCTCCTATTTATTAAGTATTAAATATTTCATTATATATTTTTATTCAATTTATTGGGGTGACTGACTTCTTTTATTTATCATTAATCATTTAAAAGCCATTTATGTCTTTGATTGACTTATGTTTTTATTGCTGAACAATATTCCAATTACATTGATGTACTATAGTTGATTTATTCAGTAACCTACAGAAGGATATCTTGGCTGCTCCTTGTGTGGCAACAGCAAATAAAGTTGTTATAAATACTCACATGCAGGTTTTGGTGGTTTGAGATCAGTTGGTGAATACATAACAGCACCATAGCTGGAGTTAAAGTAGAGTTATGTCCAGTTTTGTAAGATATTCCTGAACTGCCCCCCCAGAGTGGCTGCATCATTTTGCATTTCCACCACCAATGAATAAGAGTGCCTGTTGCTCACCATTCTCACCGGCAGTCGCTCTTGTCAGTTTTTAGAAGGGCCCCCCTTTAAATGGCCATTTAGTGCTATTTCACAATGTTGCAATTTGCATTTTCCCAGGACAAGTGATGCTGAACATCTTTTCATACGCTTGTTTGCTATCTGCATATCTTCCTGGAAAAATATCTGGTTAGACCTTTTCTATCTTACATTCTTGAGTTGTTTTTTCATTGGTGAGTTTGAGGGGTTCTTTTCTACATTTTGGATATATGTTCTTAATCATAAATATTTTGCCAATATTTTCTCTCAGACAATAGCTTGACTTCATTTAGTTAAGAGTGTCCTTTACAGATCACAATTTTAACTTAAATAAAGTCCGGCTCATTTTTTTGTTTTTCTTTTATGGATCATGCTTTTGGGTTTGTACCTAAAAGTAGTGGTAAGTAATAACACTCATGCCTTGTTCATAATCTTTGATGAAGTGCATCTTGTCAGAAAGTATTCTACTCATATTTGTCGATGTTCTTTACCAAGTTGAGGAAGTGACCCTCTATTTCTAATTTGCTGATAGTATTTTTTTATCATAACATGACATTGGTTGTTATCAAATGCTTTTCTACATCAGCTGATATGATTTTGTTACCCTTTAACTTATTGATATATTGGATTACATTCATTTATTCTTCAATGTTGAACCAGCCTTGAATACCTGGAATAAATTTCACTTAGTATTAATTCATTTAATTTTTAACATAAATAAAAATATATATTAAGCAAAATCATTTAATTGTACATATCTGTTACAATTTTAAGTACAACTTAATTATGTTTTTGGCAATTTCTCTGCGGTATCTAGCTTAATTTATGGAGTTTTTAAATCTACTTTTTTACTGTCATAGAATTACCATCATGGAATTCTATTACTACAATTGAATTGATTAGGTCCAATTAAAAATTTAGAATCATATATTTTTGCAATATGTATTGATATATTCTACACTAGAAAGACTATAAGTTGGGGACTGTAAAACCACTTGCTTTCCATATATTTTATGAACTGCCCAACAGCTAACATCTGCTGGGTTGCTTCCTCTCTGAAGAATTACATGGAATATTTTTTATTTTTAAATTTTATTTTATATTTTTCTTTTCTTCTTTGGGTGTAGAATATAATAGAACACCATGTAGAACATCCATTTTCTTTGGTTTGCTAATATTTACACTGTTTTCCCTGTATTTTCAAGAAATAGGCAATTTCCTATAGTTAGAGACATTCGAACGAACAGTAGGGATTCTTAGCGTTGATGGAACTATTGATCATACAAAACATTAAAATTGCATCTCCCGTAGTAAATGCCAATAAAAGAGTTTGTACATTAATCAGGAAATCAATAGACTTGCCAATAAAAAGGCAATTTGACAGGAGGATGTTGTTGGAAGACCTGGTGGCTGAGGGACCAGAAACTAAGAAACTCAGCAAGTGACCTTTTTATTCAACTTCAGGTTGTTCTCAAATTGAACACTAAGAAATACAGTGTGGAACCAAACTGCAGGAAGCTGCATATTGCCCATTCATTTGTCTTTTTCTTTAAGAATAAAGGCTAGCTTATGATTATAGTAACCTTTACTCATTCAATTTCTAAAATAGTCATCTTGCGTTTTCTGTTAGAACTGTACTAATTGATTCAAACCGGCAGGGTATTTATGAAAAACACAAATCACAGTTTTCTGCTTTCCCACAAACCTTTGTGTTATTAATGATAAACTGCTTTTACTGGCAATAAATGTTTGAGAATCTGTGTACTAGGCATGCAGCCAAATTAAATTATTTAAGCATTTTTAGGCTTACACAATCCCCAAAATAATAAAAGGATAATTGCTAAATCAAAGAAAGCTTCACATTAAAAAAATATATATTTAATTCCAGATAATCAATCAATCTTCTATTTATTCATGGTTAAGGAAATACATATTAGATCTTTTTACATGTTTTCATTTATTTTCTGGAAATACTATGCTTTGCTTAATTTTAAGTTAAGAACATTTTTGATAAATCATAGTGGTCCAAATTTTAATATATTAATTTTTTAAATAGGCCTTTTATTATAATGGGAGGTGTTCTATTAGAACTTATAGAAAGAGAAACAGTGAAAAACAATAATATAAACAGTGTCAAGATTGGAATTCCCTCAAGTTTTCCTAGAAACTCAGGTTCTGTAATTGAAGTTGTTAGTGCTATTGATTCCATTGCATGTATGTATTGTATGTGAGATATATATATATGTATAAATATGTTTAATATCAGATATATGAGTATTATATATGTGTGTATATTTAATAATCACTTATGCCACAGGTTTTTGCTATATATATGGCTATAGCCAATGAAAATAGTTAACAACTATTTAAGTTTTGAATTTCCAACAAATCTTGTACCTTTCAGATAGATTACTTGAGAAGAGGAACAGCTTATATTATTTCTTTTAAGACACAGTTTCCCATAAATGGAAATAAAATGTTTACCAATTATTGTTATTTCATATATATTCAGTATATAACAGAAAATCAAAATTTACATTATGTCAAACATAAACATTCTAAAGTAATTTTGTTGAAGTACAACAATTAGTTTGTAAAGAAGTCATAATTTTTTGTAAACAGAGGAGATATTTTCAACAAATCCACATACCCAAAAGTTAAAAACTACAAAGAACATGAGGCCCATTGTTTTACCCAACTGGTGTGAGAAGGGAAAGACAAGTAAAGACTAATTGCCACTGAAAGTGGCGTTATTAAAAGTTCTATTTTATTGAAATAAAATTCCTTAAGACAATTGTAGTCTTATTAAGGAGATCCTTTCATGTGTACAGAATGATTTCTTATGATTCTGTCTGTTGTCTTCCCAAAGGAATCCTTTACAGTTTAAAGGTCGCATATTATAAAGGACTCAAGCCAAGTTATAGAAACAGTCTTTTACTTAGTTATTTCATATTTTTAAAACTCCATGTATGAGTAAGAATGTATATATATATTTTTAGTATGTAACATGGCAAACAAGCTCTTCAAAAACTTCAGATGCTGCCAGTTTTGCTAGAAATTGCTAAGAATACTATATTCTGGAAAATAGTTAATGTGTAAGGAGTTCTATTAGCATTCACTTCCTTAAAAATCTACTTAAATGCTGAATATGTTCATGTAATCCAAAAAATTAGTGTATTATCATTTTTAATGATATATATGTCCTTGCTTTTTTATTACTTTGTTATATTTAAACATTTTTGAAGGTTCTTGCCCACAAAAAAAGATAATGGAAAAACAATGTTATTAGAAGTTTTAAAAAGTGCTGAAATAAACAACAAAAAGTAGAATGTGCTAGGTGTTTGAAGATAGTAATAGTAAACAAAGAAAATATTTCTAGAAAAAGAAGTTGAAAAAGGTATACTGGTTAAATCATTTGCATTAAAGTGTAAATTGGGTTTAATTTTACCTTTAGGGTAGATAGACATAATTGGAAGGTTAAATCTAGAGAGAAAAAGTTCTTTGGAAAGAAAAATATTAATTATTTGAGAATTATTTTTGGTTTAAAGTATTGTCCTTATTTTCTGTGATTAGCTTAGCTAATCAAAACTAATAATTAGCTTTTTAAAAATATATATTGCATGCATAGTGGTCCATTATTTCCATCATCCACAAAAGCTGTCATTATATTTGTCAGCAGTGTTAGAATAATTCACAATGCTAATTCCCTGTGCCAAATATTTTAACAATTTAATTGTTTTCTTGTTGGAGAATCTTTAATTTTAAAAATGCTTTTCCTTCAAGCAATTCTAATTACATGGAATTTGAAGTTGATTTTATGCCGTGATTAATAATACCACATGCAATCAAACTCAAGTGTTAGAAGAGTCTGAGTGTTTTAGTCATTAAATTGTGTATTTTAATACAAACTCATTTGGAACCCAAAGACATTCAATCTAATGTTTCTGTTTAGAACAACAAATTATGCAAATATTGTCATTTAAAATTATCTATTTTACCTCTTGTTCTAAAACATTCTCTTGAAACTCCATTTTTCGAATATGAGTTTATTCCATTCAAACTTAAGAATGTCTGTTTATCATCTATTCAGTTATGGAGTTTGAGAACAGAAATGCTATCTGGTTTTACTAAAAATGACATGTCAGGGCCCTGTATCCACAAGTGGTTTATTTCCTACTTCCTGTGCTATCTATAACCTGGGTCATGAATGAAAGAGAAAAGGGGAAAAAAAAAAATGAAAAAGAGACTTAGTTTAAGCAATGCATAGTATTTGGCATAATCATAAGGTACTTAACACACAGTACTCTTTGCAGTCTTTATTTATTTTTAGCCATCTTACAGAGAATTTTGAAATAAAGTAGACTATCATAGAAAGTATCAATGCAACAGAATTTTAGGAAGCATGGCCACTAACCCCAGTAAGCTGTGTCACATATTCACATATATTCATCCACATATTTACCTTTCATGAATGTAGTTTAATTCCATTCTATATTTCTGCATTTACATTTTAGATCAGTTTTGTTCCCCCTGTCTAAAGAACTTGCTTTAGTTCAGCCTTTTATTTTTAACTATATCCCTGTTATTGACAACTTCCTCTAGTCCTTGGCTGCAAACATCATTATTTCACTTTTACTTTTGCAGGATAGGATATAGTCACTTGTTACAGAGTTATAAGTTGGCCATATTTATTCTTTGGAAATGCAATGATATGACCCACCACCTTCTGACTTCTATCATTAGTGTTGAGAAGATAGCTGCTATTCTTATGGTTATCTTTTGAAGGGAAGGTACCCCACCCCTCTTTCTTGTGGATGACTTTTATGGTGTACTCTTTCATTCTTTGTTTTGCAACAGTTTTACTGTGAAGTGCCTAGGAGTACTTTGTTTCTGCATATACTGTTTATGGTATCATTAGATTTCTTGTCCCTGTGCATCTTTTTTTTTTTTTTTTTTTTTTATTTTTTTTTTTTTTTTTTT
>PVIW01009473.1:0-51705 GCA_004026585.1 Noctilio leporinus
TTTCAGGATTCTTTGGGTATAGTCCAAGTAGTGGAATTGCTGGATCAAAAGGCAGTTCCATTTTTAGTTTTTTAAGGAAACCCCATACTGTTTTCCACAGTGGCTGCACCAGCCTGCATTCCCACCAACAGTGTATGAGGGTTCCCTTTGCCCCACATCCTCGCCAACACTTGTTGTTTGTTGATTTGCTGATGATTGCAAAGAAATCATTATCTATCCTTCTCAAACTATTCTAAAAATATCAAAGAAGAAGAAAGGCTTCTAATCTCATTTTATGAGGCCAGCATTACCCTGACACCAAAACCAGACAAGAACACTACAAAAAATTTAAAATAATAGAGCAATATCCCTGATGACTGTAGATGAAAAGATCAACAAAATATTAACTGAATTCATCAATACATTAAAAAGATCATATACCATGATCAAATGGGATTTAATCCAGGTTGCAAGGTTAGTTCAATATCTGCAAACCAATTATCATAACCCATCACATAAATAAAGTGAAGGATAAAAATCAGATGATCATATCAATAAATGCAGAAAAAGCATTTGACAGAAGCCAACATCCATTTATGATAAAATTCTCAGCAAAGTAGAGATGGAGGGCTCATACCTCAACATAATAAAGACCATTATGACAAACCCACAGCTAACATCATACTCAATGGTAAAAAGCTAAAAGCTTTTTCTTAAGATCAGGGAAAAGACATGTATATCTACTTTCACCATTTTAATCAACACAGTATTGGAATCCTAATCACAACAATCAGACAAGAAATAGTTTTCTAAATTGGAAAGAAGGAAATAAAACTGTCATTATTTGCAGATGACGTGGTACTATATAGAAAGAATCCTAGAATCCACCATAAAACTATTAGAACTAATAAATGAATTCTATAAAGTAGCCAGATACAAAATAAATATTCAGAAACTGAATTTTGGTGTATAATAATGGTTGCATTATTATACACCAATAACTATCAGAAAGAAATTAATAAAATAATTTCATTTATAATTGCATCAGAGTAAAATACCCAGAAATAAATTTAAACAAGGAGGTAATAAACCTGTACTCAGAGAACCTTAAGATATTAAGGAAAGAAACTGAAGAAGATACAAATATATGGAAGGATATACTGTGCTCACAGATGAGAATAACTAATATCAATAAAATGTCCATACTACTCCAAACAATCTACAGATTATCCAAATACCAATGACATTTTTTATAGAACTAGAGGAAATAATCCAAAAGCTTATATGGAACCACAAAAGACCCTGAATAGCCATAGCAATCTTGAGAAAGAAGAATTAAGTTACAGTTAACCCATTATCTGCTATCAAACTATGCTTACAATGCCTTGGCAATCAAAACAAGCATGATACTGGCACCAGAACAAACAGACAAACAAACCCATAGATCAATGAGACAGAACCCCAGAATAAACCCATAACCATTACCATATGGTCAATTAATCTATGACAAAGGAGGCAAAGAATATACAATGGGGTCAAGACAGTCTCTTCAATAAATGGTGCCGAGAAAACTGGACAGATGCATACAAAAGAATGAACCTGGATCATTTTCTTATACCATATACAAGAATAAACTCAAAAGGAATTAAAGGCTCATGTAAGACCTGAAAACTCCTAGAAGAAAACATAGGCACTGAACATCACTCTTAATAATAATTTTTTTGGGTATGTCTCCTCCCACAAGGGAAACAAAGGAAAAAAATAAATGGAACTATATCAAATTAAGAAGGTTTTGCACAGTGAAGGAAACCAATGAAATGAAAAGACTGAATGGGAGAAGATATTTGCCAAGGATACATATAATAAGGGCTTAATATTCAAAATATGTAAGAAACTCATATAAACAACCCCCCCCCCCAACAGCAAACATTCTGACCAAAAAATGGTCAGAGGACTTGAATAGACATTTCTCCAAAAAGGACACACAGGTGGCCAACAGACATGTGAAGATACTCAACATCCCTAATCATCAGGGAAATATAAATTAAAACCACACTGAGATATCCACCTGACACCTATTAGAATGGCTTTCATCAATAAATCAACAATCAACAAGCGCGGGTGAGGGTATAAAGAAAAGTGAGCCCTCAGAGGTGTAGGTAGACACGCTGTGTCTCCCTCACAACTAAGAAGAAACTTACATCTATCAAAACTAAAAAAAAAACAAGACGTCCCAGAAAACTGAACTACATGGAAGTGCAACAAATGAAGAAATAAAGGAAATCGGCCAGACAGGTAAGAGAGGTGGAGCCACGGCAGCATGCAGCTGTGATGGTGCAGGCTCCTGAGGCCCCGGCAAAAAGCGCTGTCATGTTTTTAAACATGGGAAGCCATCCCAGACCCAGACCAGATTGCCTAGCTCATAGTGCTGATGCCAGAGAAAAATAGAGCCCACGTTGCTTCTGACTGTGAAAATCAGGAGGGGTTGAGGCGGAGGAAGAAGCTGCTAGTCTTTCAGCAGAGTTCATTTGTTTAGAGGTCCCCATGGTTCTAGAATGTCTGCAGACCCCCCCACTCTGGGAACCAAGGCCAGGGCAACTGCTAGAGAGACACCAGTCCCATATAGGAAGTGGGAGAAGTGCCTGGAAAAGGGACTCGTGCAAAGCAAGTAGCATTATTCCCTCTCAGACCCCTTCCCTACATACAGCCCTAAAGTGTGGTAAAATGGGTCACCCAGCACTGACAAATACCTAAGGCTCCACCCCTTACAATGTAATAGGTGTGACAGCTCTAAGACACAGAGGCAAACACAGGTGTCTGTCAATTTGAAGAAACAGAGAAATATGGCCCAAAAGAGGAAACAGATCAAAGTTCCAATGGGAGAACTAAGCAATGAGGAGAGATCAAACCTAACAGATGCAGAGTTCAAAACACTGGTGATAAAGATGCTCACAGACTTGACAGATATGCTTGAGTATGGTAATTGCAGAAGGGAAGAAATGAAAGCTATCCTAAGTGAAACGAAGGAAAATCCACACAAAACCAATGGTGAAAGGAAGGAAAGTGGGGTTCAAATAAATAATTTGGAACATAAGGAAGAAATAATAGTCAATCAATAAAGAATGAAGAAACTAGGAAAAGGGGGAAAAAAAAGGAGAGGCTTAGAAACCTCTGGGACAACATCCAAATCATAGGGGGTGCCAGAAGAGAATGAACAAGAAATTGAAAACTTATGTAAAAGAAATAATGAAGGAAAACTTCCCAAATTTGGTGAAGGAAATAGATACAAAAGTCCAGGAAGTACAGAGAGTCCAAAACAAGCTAGACCCAAAGAGGACCACACCAAGACACATCATCATGAATATGCCAAAGTTTAAAGATAAAGAGAGAATCTTAAAAGCAGCAAGAGAAGAGAGTTACCTATAAAGGGGTTCCTTTTGAGACTATTAGCTGATTTCTCAAAAGAAATTTTGCAGGCAAGAAGTATTCAAAGTGACGGAAAGCAAGGACCTACAATCAAGAACACTCTATCCAGCAAAGCTATCATTTAGAATGGAAGGGCAGATCAAGTGCTTCCCAGACAAGGTAAAGCTAAAGGAGCTCATTATCACCGTTATTATATAAAATGTTAAAGGGACTTGCTTAAGAAAAAGATCAAAACTATGAACATTAAAATGATAACAAACTCACAGCTATCAAAAACAGAACCTAAAAAATAAAAACAAGAACTAAGAAAACAACCAGAATAGGAACAGAATCATAGGTATGGGGATCATTTGGAGGGTTATCAGCTGGGAAGGGGATGAAACAGGGAAATGCTGCAGGGATTATGAAGCATGATTGGTGGGCACAAGATAAATGGGGGAAATTAAGAATAATTTAGTAAAGAGTGAAATCAGGGGACTTACATGCATGACCCATGGACATGAACTAAGAAGGGTAGGACTGCAGGAGGGAAGGGGCGTCCTGGGTGAAGGGGAGCAAAGATAAAATAAATTGGGACAATAGTAACAGCATAATCCATAAAATATACTTTTAAAAAAATGGTTGAGGGTAAACTTTATGCTATGTATTTGTGCCATAACTTTAAAAAGTGACCCTGATGTCAAAATGGTGGCATTGATAGATAGGACAATGGTCTCAAGGTCTGGGACATCTTTACTAAATGTTATTCTTGCCAACGTTAAAATGTAGCACAGGGTTTTGCAGACCAGCTATAAACAGGATGAGCTTGACAGGAATTCAACCTGATAAGTGCAGCCAACTGCAAAGAAGAAATCAACCTATAATTGACCAAATAGTGTATATAAGCAATGGCTAAGCCTCCCTAAGGAGAGGCAGAGCTTTGAATATGAATCCCCTGCTCCTCTACCTGCTGCAAGTAAATAAACCCACCTAACAGTAAGCATGTCACATTTTTAAATAGAGCACCCCAAGTGGTGAACCCCTCAAGTCTGGTAACAATATGTCAGACATCTCCCCTCCTAGCCCTCTGTAAAAGCAACTATGTTTTACAGATTTCTGTACCTCTGCTCCCCAATTCTGCAGTGTCTAGAGCTGGTCCAGTATCTGGGCACAGAGCAGACACTCAATAATTGGTTTAAGGAGGTGCTCGTGAAAACCCCAGTTTAGATTAAGTGAGGGAGCTGAGTGAGGAGGGGAGAAGGAGAAGAGGGAGAGGAAGAGGGGGAGATAGAGGGATGCCCTCCGCCGCTGCACTGGTGAGCCTGGCTGCTCAGCCCTGGAGAGGGCCCGGCACCACTTCCTGCTGGGGTCTCACTCATCCAAGCCTGCCCGCCTTAGGGAAGTGGGCCCCAGCGTGCCCCCACTTCACTGCGGTTTGCTCACTTTGCAAACTGGGCTCTGCAGCCTGCTTCCCAGGCCACATTCCCCCATACAGCCCTCAGCATCCCTCTGAGAAAATTGCTTCTGTGATGACTCAGGGAGAAGGGATCATAAAGCACTGAATCACCAGTGCCCCCTCCAGCCCTGCTCCAGAGCATCTGCTTCGTGTTTCCCCTTCCAGAGACGAGTTGGGATCTGTTTCTCTGCTTCTGGCCTCATACCATGACTGCCAACTGCCACTGAGCCAAAATCAGCAGCAACCTTTTCTCCAACTCATTGTTTACCTAACAACAGCTGTCACTGATAGATGCCCTGCCCTGCCCTGCCTGCTAAGAACAGAGTAGAAAAAGAAAAAGAAATCAGATCAACACGAGAGAAAAGATCCGTTCTTGGCTGAGGCCCGTGCTGTTCCTAATGATAAGAAGTTCATGCCCTTGACGGAGACTCTGACAAAACCTTTCCCTAATTGTGTTTGAAAACTGTTTAAGAATGACTTTGCATCATGTAACTTTGAAAAGGCTCCCACAGGAAATAAAGCAGTCCGTTAAAACGTATACATTTTTTCTTAAAGTTATGCCTGCACCAAAACCTTCACGCAAATGTCTATCGCGGCTTTGCTGTCAAAACTTGACAGCAAACAAGACGTCCTTCAAGTACACTGTGCTTCATCCAGACAATGGAATATTGCCTAGGACCACAAAGAAATGAAAAGACACGCAGGAACCTTACATGCGCATAAGGGAAAGAAGGCCATCTGAAAAGGTTACACACTGTATGACTCCTACCAAATGACACTGGAAAGAGCAAAAGATCAGTGGTTGCCAGGATTTGGGAGAGGGGAAGGATGAAAGGCAGAGCACGGAGGATTTTAGGGCACTGAACCTATTATTCTGTGTAACCAGGATGGCAGATGCATGGCTTTATAAAAATGTGTCTCCAAACCCATAGACTAAACAACACCAAGAGTAAACCTTAATATAAACTACCAACTCTAGATCATGATGTGTCAATATGGGCACATCCCTTGTAACAAACGTGCCATGCTGGTGGGGGAAACTGAGCGGGGCAGGGTGTGTTTGGGAACTTTGTTCTTTCTGCTCAATTTTTAAAATTTTTTTATTTATAATTTTTAGAGAGAAGGGCAAGGAGGGAAAGAAGCATCAATGTATGGTTGCCTTTCACCTGCCTCCAGCTATGGACCTGGCTGGAGACCTGGCTTACAACCTGGTTATGTGCCCTGGCTGGGGATCGAACCAGAGACCTTTGGGTCTGCAGGCCGGCTCTTTATCCACTGAGCCATCAGCCAGGGCTGCTCAATGTTTTGGTGAATCTAAAATGTCCCTTAAAAATAAAGTACTTTTTTTTAAATCCTAAGGGGACACAGCAAAAAACACAATCATAAGGGGGAAGGTTTGAAGAATAAATTAATACTCTAGGTCAGGTGAGGAAAAATGCATATCCCTAGGATCAAGACCCACCTGAATTGCTACACAAATGCCACAGGCGGAGGTGCTGGGTTCTCCACACATACCGGACCCATTCTGGGACCTGCTGGGATGCATGTGTTCCAGCCCTGGTCTTTTAACAAAACCATCAAAGTGTGGCACAGTAATTTCTTTCTGAAAAATTATTTTCTCCTTATGTTTCCCTGGTTCTTTTCCCACTCGAACAGGCGCCCTTCTGAGTCTCAGGATGTAAACGTTTATCACCAGTTTTTTGGTTGAATTAACAAGTGGATTGGCCTCACTGTGAAGACATTAAGGACACAGAAGCCAGAACCCAGGAGAAATTAGGTGCTGAGCATAAGAAGTCTCCATGCAAGGCCATGGGTTGCTCATGTCTCCACTGATGCCCAGGCCCAGTGGTCGGAGCACTCAACCGGGTCAGAGAAGGGTTATTTACACAGTCAAGGGCGTTATTCATGTAACGTAAGAGAAACAAGTATAGGTCAAACGCGTTTGCATGCATTTGTATGCATCTTGGTTATAATAAATTATACACAAAATACATGTAGATACGCACTCATGGGTACAAATATTTGTCCACTGAGAAGATCAAGGAAAAGTTTTCCTGACTATGTACCTTTAGCCAAAATGCAAAAGAAAACATTTCCAGTTTTCATCATTATCAGATTAATGAGCAAATTTATTACAATATAATGGCAGCTGGTATGTTTCTCAAATAACAAGATGTGCACTAACATGTAACTTTTTGTTGCTTTGTTTTCTTTTTTTAGATATATATTTTTTATTGTTGTTATAGTACATTCATCTCATTTTTCCCCCTCTGCTCTCCTCTTCCCCACCCTACTTATCACTCCCCAGAGTCAACCTGCTGCTTTGTTTTCTTAGTGTTCTGCTGCTCTCAATTCTTTTACAATTATAAGCAGAATTCCATAGTCATAATTTTCTTGAATTTTTAAAAATCCCCCTGAATGTGGAATGCAAGCTATAAACTTATACTACTTTTTCCTTTCTTTTAGAAAACAACTTTATTGAAACATAATTTACCTACCATACAACACACCCAACTAAGGTACACAATTCAATGGTTTTCAGTATATTCCCAAAGTTATGCAACTGCCATCACCATAACCAAATTGAAACATTTTCACCTCCACGAATAGAAACCCTATACACTTCCGCTATCACCCTCCTCTAGTTTCATCCCACAGCCCTCAGCAAATGCTTGTCTATGTGCCATCCCTGTGGATTTGCCTGTTCTGAATATTTCATGTAAGTAGACTCATAATATGTGGCCTTCCATTACTGGCTTCTTTCACTGAGCATTCATGTTGTGGAGGTGCTTCCACATTGTAGCATGTATGTCATTCCTTTTTATGACTGAATAATATTCAGCTGGATGTATATACCATATGTTGTTTATTCACTTGTTGATGAACACTTGCTTGTTTCCATCTTTTGGTTATTGTAAATTATGCTGCCAGGAACGTCGGCAAACAAGAATCTGTTTGCGCCTGTTTTCAGTTTTGAGTACTTACCAAGGAGTGGAATTGCTGGCTTATATGGTATTTCTAAGTTGACTGTTTTTGAGGAACTGCTAAACCGTTTTCCACAGTGCCTACCATTTTACATTCTCACCAGCAATGGGTTCCAAAGTGTCCACTCTGTCACCAATACTTTTATTTTCTTGATGAGAATGAAGATGATGATGACTATAGCCATTTCCCTAATAAGTAATGATGTTAACCATCTTTTTATGGGTTTATTGTTCATTTGTAGATATTCTCTGGGAAACTGTCTAAGTCCATTGCCCATTAAGGTTGTCTTTTTGTTTAGTCCATTTTAAAAATAGTCATTGTTTTTGGCCCAGTTGACCATATATCTACTTATAAGGCTCAGAGGTACAGGTCACACCTCCTGTCTGCAGTGCTGAGACATTAGCAAGATGGACAAGCCTATTTTGGACTGTGCTGCTGTGTTGCATTGACCTGATGTCTACAAGTTCTGCTGTTGTCATACCATTTGAGGACTCAGTGTAAAGACTGACATTCCTCTGTGTGCCTTTGTGAAACAGAGCTAGTCATAACCATTGCTTAAAGAGAGTTCAAGCTTAGGAAAATTATGGCTAATATTATGAAATAAAGGGCCCAATACTTTCCTTTCAATGAACTAAAATTTAGAGAAAAAAAAATTAGAAATGTATGCCTACTACAGACATTTACCACTTATTCATATTTTTAAAGGTTTTATCCATTATTTTTAGAGAGAAGGGAAGGGAGAGAGACATCAATGTATGGTTGCCTTTCACCTGCCTCCAGCTATGGACCTGGCTGGAGACCTGGCTTGCAACCTGGTTATGTGCCCTGGTTGGGAATCAAACCATCAACCTTTGGGTTTGCAGGCCGGCGCCTTATCCTCTGTGCCACCAGCCAGGGCCTACAACTTGTTCTTAATATAAAAAGTGAGCTTTTATGAAGGCTTGGTTATATTTATTTGTTTTTTTAATTTATTTTTATTTTAAAGATTTCATCTATTATTTTTAGAGAGAGGGGAAGGGATAGAGGCAGAGAGGGAGACAGACATCCATGTATGGTTGCCTTTCACCTGCCTCCAGCTATGAACCTGGCTGGAGATCTGGCTTGCAACCTGGTTATGTGCCCTGGCTGGGAATCGAACCAGCAACCTTTGGGTTCACAGGTCAGCTCCTTATCCACTGTGCCACCAGCTAGGGGCTTCAGTTATATTTATGAAGGAAAAAAATTGATCAGTTCATTGTAAACTGGTGAGGAGTCAGAGAAATACTCCATGATGAATGAAATTGAATCATAGACACAACCCTTCCCCTCTGCCCAAACCTGGTGGAAGTTACTCCATTAATAAGCATCACAGTGGTCCTTGTGAGTGGTTAATGTGTGACCTGCATTGGAGGCACGTGGGGTGCTAGTTAAGAATACATATCCACCCTGGCTAGGGGCTCAGTGGATAGGTGCTGGCCTGAAAACCCAAAGGTCGCTGGTTCAATTCACAGTCAGGGCACATAACCAGGTTGCAAGCCAGGTCTCCAGCCAGGTCCATAGCTGGAGGCAGGTGAAAGGCAACCATACATGGATGTTTGTCTCCCTCTCTTCCTCCCTCCCTTCCCCTCTCTTTAAAAATAGTAAATAAAATCTTTTAAAAAATGCATATTTCCAGGTTCCTCCCCCTGCATGTAAGTCCTGAATCTGACTTTCTGCAGGTGGGCCCAGGAGTACAAATTTTAACATGTTCTCTAGGCAATTCAGAGGACAGATGACAAAACAGGGCTGTAAGATTTTTATCGGCCTGATAAAATTGAATGTACAAAAAGAGTGATCATTTTTAAAACCTTTAAATTAAATAGGTATGTTAAAAGTCCTTCCTATACGCAAGCCAGTGCTGGAGACTTTTAAAAGAGTGCTTTCAGGTTTAAATTATTTCTAGTTATTATCTGCCTATTAAATTGAAGTGCAGCCTAGGGCTACCAATACACATTAACCTTGAAATACTATTTCCAATATTTCCAACACATGTATCCCTTAGAGGACCTTTTCCTGTTCCTGCCTGTATCTCACTCAATCAGCAAAAAAGTAGAAACCACCACAGGTTCAGTAATAGCGAAATTCTAAATTAGCACATTAATGTGATAGAATATTATGCAGTCATTAAGGCCATATTTATGCAGATTATACAATAGCATAAACAATGTTTCTAATATGGTATCAAGGAGAAGAGTCTATATGGACCACAATTATTATAGTTTTGTATTACAGGACATTCAAATACAAGAGCAGTGTTCCCCCAGGAGGAACAGATATGCTACCTCTAGACAGCATGACTGTAGGGAGCTTAATTTTCTTCGTACTGTTCAAAACGTCCAGCTTTAAAGATCACAGGTTATTTTTATGATGTAAAAACCTTTTTTCTAATAAAAGGTACATTTTATTGCCATGAATAATTACTACTACTCGGTTGAGTTCCTCTGAACACTGATTTAGCAGCAACTATCTATCTTGCCTGCAGGATAGTTCAGCGAATCAAAAAATCAAATTGACTTGAGTCTTTCTCTCGGGTCCCTCACTGGGCTGGTTTCCCAGGGGCGAAAGGCCGGGGGCACTTTCTCTGCATGCGGACTTTCAAGGAAGTGAAGGGTGGTACCCTGACACTGTACAGTGCCTTCCTAAGATACAATCCAGCCCTTGAACAGGGTGGAGTCAGTTCCTCTGAAAGCCGGGATTTGTGAAATAAGGTTAGGGCCCTTATCTGCTCTCCACGGCCTGTGAAATGTGGGGACATGACCTCCCCTCCTGTGGCCTGCACTGATACGGAAATGATGAGGTTTGACCAGATCTGTGAGGTTCCCGCTTTAACAATCTCTGAATCCCACTTAAAGGAGTCAGCAGTCCAAGGTGAGCCTGGTTTTATAGAAAATACCCTCTTGTGTGTATAGATGTAGGGGAGTATGAAAGGAGATAAAGAGAATTCATTCTGTAATAAGAAGTCACAAAGGGCCCAAAGATAGGTGAGTTGGACATTTTGGTCAGTAGGAAGAACACAAAACTCTGTAGTCATAGTCTGAAGAAAGCCATTGTTAATATTTGGGGTGAACTTAACGTCCAGTGTTTTTGTATTTTCTATTCTCTATAATACAAAGCTATAATTATAGTCTACCTAGATTATTTTCCTTAATGTCCCACTATAAGCATTGTCTATGTTATTGTGTATTCTTCATAAATATAATTTTAATCATGGTATAATATTCCATCATACTAATATGTCAGTTTAGCGTCTCTCTTTACATTGTTGTTTATAACAGTGAAAATACAGAGAATGTAATTTTCCTGTAGTAGGGGAAGGAGTCAATAAATTATGATATAGCCCAAAATACATTTGGCACTCACTTAGAATTACGTGGCTCTCTGCTGATGGAGAAAGTGATTTGTAACATACTAAATGAAGAAACTTATAAACATAAATAAAACATACCTTTTTGAAATCTGTATACCTACATAAATTTTGAAAGGTTAATCATGATTATAGTATTTTATAGTGGTGATAAAATGGCTGGTAATATTTTTTAAGATTTAGTTCTAATTTTATATACTAAACATGCCTAATTTGTGTAATTAAAATAAATACGTACACACCATGTATCAGTCAGGGTCCTCCTGAGAAAGATAACTAATTGGAGAGATAGGTAGGTTACATAGGTAGATAGATAACATACATACATACATATAAGTGGATGTTGCAGTCCTGAGACAGAATTTTTCTGAAAAACCTGTTTTTGCTCTTAAGGCCTTTAACTGATTGGATGAGGTGCACCCACATAGAGTCATCTTTTTCTACATAAAGCCAACTGATTATAGGTTTTAACCGCATCTACAAATGACCTTCACAGCAATATCTAGATTAGTGTTTGATGAAATAAGTGGGTATACAGCCTGGCCAAGGAGACATAGAAAGCTAACTATCAGACAGGAGAATGCTTTCTAGTAATACAGCAAAATAAAAGACGGCAACATCTTCACTCACTGGGACCTCAGTGGCCCTGGGATAGAGTTTGGGGGGATGAAGGGCCGTTCCTCACAACAGAACCTGAGGAGTCTGGAGGGGGCCACCCTTGCCAAGGCCCTGAGGGTGGGTGGTCAGTGAGGATGCAAGCAGGGAGAATGGGGGAGGGGCAAGGAGATCTGGCTGAAGGCAGAGGAAATGATCCGCCCCTCCCTGTGACCTTCAGTTACCAAAGTCCCGAGATGCCTATGAATCAGGGATGCTGACGTGGAGTCAGAATGCAAAAGAAAAGCAAGGACATGTGGGCACAGGTCGCTTGTGGAGGGCTCATCTCAGCCACAGCAGAACCATGTGTCTGCACTAAAATTGCAGGGCAAGAGCATTTGTCACATATCCAGAAGTTAAAGCACATTTCTTTTATCTTCTCTTACTTATAATAAATTTGCTACAAAAAGAAAGCAAAAGCAAGGACAGAAAGTGTAAGGAATCTTAATATCCCTGGCGGTGGGAACAAGTTTGGGTCAAGTTATCCACCAGACTTTGCAGGGAACAGGGACCCCCATGACACGCAGTTATGTTACAAATCAAGCCTGGGTCTAAATGCTTTGCGGAGTTCCTCTCTCCCCATGCTGGTGGCCATCAGGAGGCACAGATGATGCAGCACATGTGCCATATAGATTTTGAGTCATTAGCAATTCTCAATTCACCAGCTGAATGATCTCACTGCTTGAAGGAACCAGCATGGTGGGGTGAGGGGAGGGGGGGCGTTCCAGGCTATTGACCGGCTATTCAGCAGTACAAGTACAGCCAAGGAAAGATATTAGCAAAAGTGAAATTATATAAGCCCCGATGACAATACAAAAAAAAAAAAATACCAAAATAAAATGTTGCTCCTTTCATTTGGGAAAATTACAAGGCAAAACTGGATTATTGTTGTCTCCATGTATTTAATAAGCAATAGGGAAAAAGAAGTTGTTTCTTTTCCAAATTCCCAGTCCTAGCTGAATAAATACCAAAAAGGCCCTGCCTACCCTTCACCAAGCCCCCTGCTCTGGTCACTGTTTTCATCTCTCTAAGCCTTTTTCAAAGCTCAGAACCACTAACTAGGGGTTTTCTTTTTGCCTCACACTGTTCCTACAATGATCACCATTACTTTAATAATCAGTAAGAAAAATAATCTCCCTTTTAAAAATCTGGCAGGGGACACTTGCTTTCAAGATGATAATTTTGCCCTGACTAGTGTGGCTCAGCTGGTTAGCCATCATCTGGCAAAGTGAAAGGTCACCAGTTTGATTCTGGGTCAGGGCACATGCCTGGGTGGTGGGTTTTGTCCTCCGTTGGGTGCCTATGAGAGACCGCAGATTGATGTTGCTCTCCCTTTCTCCCTCCCCCCTTTCTAAAAATAAAATCTTTTTTTAAAAAGATGGTCATTTTAGGATATACACTCTACCTCCCCGCTAAAGCAAAGGTCCTTTGACATGATCCAATAAATAATAATACAGAAGGACATATCTACAGCAGGGCTGGGAAAGAGAGGAGGATACCATGAATAGCAAGTGCTCTGAGGACTTCCTAGCAGAACTGAAGCAGATGGGAACAGGGGGAGATGGTGCGAGAGAAGACACTGGTACACTTTTCTGGAGGGTGACTTAGCAGCCTATCAATCACAAATGTACACCCCATATGCGCAGCCACCCAGACCCTGGAAATTTATCCTAAAGGCATAAAGGGACATATGCACAAAGACGTATGTTATGATGATAGCTGTAGTTTCACTTCTTTGTATTTTCGAGACTTACTAAACCTTACCTCCTGCCTTTCACTAAGTGTTCCTCGCCCATGTGCACACTCAGAAGGTTGAAACCAATAAAGGAAAGCATTTCATTACTATGGCTATGCAAATGCTGTCCTATGCCGGGCCGTGTAGCGTGTTAGTATTACATTGATTTCTCTATGGATATTCTATATCACACCACCAGGGCACTTAGACGAATGCACTCACAGTGTTAACAAAAAATGAGATTCTTTATTTTTATACCAAATTCATTCCTTACAGTTGTGTCACTTTGATGTTGGCTTCTACGTTTCTGGTATAGTTTTATCCCTTATAACCTCTAATTTCCTTTTGCGAATTATTTGCCTTTATAGCCTCAATTTTTTCCCAACCTTTTGTTATACTCTCCATTCTGTGGATGCCTCTTACTTTTTTTCTAAAGATGACCCCTGGTCCGCTTCTCTCTTGTGGGTTGGGACCTTCAAGGTCCACTTCACAGCTATTTCAACTTTCTTGCCCTGCCCCCAGGGTTGGGATCCACCCATCCTGTGCTTTCCTCTTTCCTGCTTTACATCCTAAAGAAACTTTCTAATAAATGTCGTGGATTAAATAATGTTAGAAATAAAAAAGGAAACACAACCCCCAATGTGACAGAAAAAAAATTAAAGATATGAGAATATATTTTGAACAAATTTAAATTGAAAAATGAGTTGAAATGGATTAACTCCTTTAGAAAATGAAGCTTACCAAAGCTGATAAGAAATGGAAAACCTGAATTATCCCATAGCTAAACAATAGGAATCAATAGATAAAATCTTTCTACAAAGAAGCACAGAGGGCTTTAACAGAAAAGTCTACCAATCACTTTTAAGAAGGATAAAGAAGATCAAAACTATGAACAATAAAATGGCAAAAGTACATATCTATCAACAATTAAATCTAAAAAACAAACTAAGCAAACAAGAAGAACAGAGTCAATCATGGATATGGAGAGTGTTTTCATGCTGTGCATAATGGGAGGGGGGTGTGGGAGAATGGGTGAAGAGGGTGAAGGGATTAAGAAGCATAAATAGGTAGTTACAGAATAGCCATGGGGATGTAAACTTCAGCATAGGAAATGGAGTAGCCAAAGAACTATTCACAGGACCCAGGGACATGAACAATGCGGGTGGGGGGATTGCCTGAGGGAGAGGAGCAAAGGGGGAAAAGTCAGGACAACTGTAATACACAATCAATAAAATATAATTAAAAAAAAAAAAAAACTGAACCAGGTAGCCAACCTCTAAGAGCTTCACCAATTCCTCGAGGCTTCCTATTTTCTCAGAGGGACTCAGTTCTGCAACAAAGATCAGAGTAGGAGTGGTCATCCACCCAACACAATTGCTTCCATGGCCTCCAGGTTGCTCCCATTAAATTGAAGACAGGAGCAGATAGCTTGAGGGTGAAGAAACAAACAAAGCAAGCTTGAAAATTATGTCTAGAACATGCTGTCTAATGCAAATGGTGAACACCAGAAATATGACTACTTGGAATTTAGATGTGCAGAAAGGGTAAAATAAATACCAGGTTTCAGACTCAATAAAAAAGGTAAAATATCTCATTAACAAGTTTTATACTGGTTACACATTGAAATAATTTTAGAATTGTATTGCCACAAAGAAAAAAAAAAAAATCAGACCTAAACTCAAGAGGCTGTGACTGTAAGACAAACTTTAGACCTCCAAACCTGCATTAGCAAGAAATTCTCATACACAGGACATCGTTTCTGGACTCTCAAACATTTCTGAAGAAGCTAAAATTCTCAGATCATGTACAACATATATGATTAATCACCTTTGATTCAGACTAAAAGCATAGAAAACATACAAAGAAATTAACAAGATTTATTTTAAAAACCTGGTACCCAAAGTATATTTTGTTCTTACTAATCAAGTTCAAACCAATAGACTTAATAAGAATACTTTAAGAAGACAATTTCTTATAGGTTGGGATCCAAAGAAGCTAAAGTGTTTTTTTTTTTTAAATAAAAGGTAAATATGCTACCGGCTGGCAAAGATGAAGACCTAGAAGATTGGCCTAAACCATAACCATTTGGTACCCAGCTACTTCTAAAAACCCTGTCGCTGAAAACACGCAACTATTTTCTGCTATGCACCAGCCTCTGGGCTGGTGGTACAGCCTCTTAGGAGAACTGACAACTTGTTTTCTTTAAGAAGTACCTTCATTCTGGGACAGAGCTTCCTGAGAGCCATCCTTGCAAAGTTCCCTCGACCAGGACTAGAGGAAGCAACCTCTCAACAGGTGGCACTGTGCAGGACTGTCAGTGACCATGGCAGGGTGCCTTCGCCTGGGCCCCTGCTGCCATCTCCCCTTGGAGCCCAGCAGGAACAACTCGCTCTTGGGCCCAGGGCAGCTCAGTGGTCAGCCAGGGCACGTGCTGTGCGAGCTGAAATACTTCAGAGCTTCACAAGGAAGACCTGTGAGCCGCTGTTTTTAAAGAGCCTGCGTTCCTTTTTCCAACCACCTGGAATTGTTGTATCAAAGCATGCTGAATAGAAATGGCTGTCGTGCCTTTTGAAATTTTCCATTAAATAATTTGCTTTTTCCAGAAAAAAAAAAGGGGGTGGTGGGGGTTCTTCTCGGTGGGTGGCTGCTATTTTCCCAGCTCCTGGGGCCTCATCCTCCACCCGGCCAGCATCTGTAGGCTGGCTCTGTCCCTCAGCGCAGGTGTGGGCCCTTTGGAGTGTCTTGTAGGCTCCATAAGAGGGTGGAAGCCCAGGTGTCTTCCAAAATACCTTGCTTTCTCAGTGTTCCTGATGGTTGTTGCTGGGATGCATCTGCACAAAAGCAGGTGCAGCCGTGATATTGGCTCCAAAATGGAAAATGTCTGTAGGGACTCACCATGGAAGGGTTATATATTTTTTTAATGTGACATTAAAAGCAGGCGCCTATTTGGTGTCACCAATGTTCAGTGTGGGAAACAGGAAGAATCTAGTTGCTGAGTGGCAGCAATGTTATGACTCCGGCACTGGAGTGCCATACATTTAGAATTTGAGTTCTAAACTTACAATGATGAAAATGTAATAATATTCCTTCGTAGGCCCTGTCTCAGGTCTGTGGGGACCGGTGTGGACATTTCATCTTCAAGCCCTGGCAGGTGTTCCTACGGCCATACGGTCAAGTGACCATGTTTGTGTTCTGGGGCCTGGCCTCAGGCGATGTGAATGCTGTTTTCCATTCACGTTACTCTAAAAATAAAATCTAAGCTGAGAGACAAGAAGCTTTTATTTGAGCTACGAGAAGAATTATCATTCAGAAACCCAAATAGGGTTCCAAATAGGGGGTGAAGGCACAGGGTGTTTATAAGCAAGGAAGGGCAATAATGACCTGACTCGAAGGGTGGAATTTCTGTTGTTCGTAAGTCAACTTAGGAACTTTTTACAGGTGCAAATAAGCTAAGTTACTCTTTTAAAAATGTCTTTCATTCTTAGCCCAGTAGTCAGAGCGTCTGCTTTCCTATCAGCTTTGCCAACAGTTGTTCAGGATACACAACTGCTTCAGGCCCAGTCCAAAGGCTATTTTGCCCAGTGTAAACATCCCAAAGGTATAAGGACTGAGACACGCCAGGCAGTTCCTCTGTGAAGGCAGCCCTGACTCCACCCTAAAGTGGCTTTTTGATATTATTTTTCACAATCCTTGGGTCTGTTCAGCCCTTTGCATCCTCAAACCTATTGCCTGTAGGTTTGGCATATTTAGTATAGTTTTGAAAACACACCTTAGACCTTTGATGATCTTCAGCAAGTTTTGGCTAGATTTTTTTTTTTTTAAAGATTTTATTTCATTATTTTTAGAAAGAGGGGAAGGGAGAAAGGCAGAGAGGGAGAGAGACATCAATGTATGGTTGCTTTGCACCTGCCTCCAGCCACAGACCTGACTGGAGACCTGGTTTGCAACCTTGTTATGTGCCCTGGCTGGGGAATCGAACCTGAGACCGTTGGGTTCGCAGGCCGGCACCTTATCCACTGTGCTACCAGCCAGGGTTGGCTAGACTTTTAAGCTGATATTTTGAAGGGTCTTCTGGTGAATTCAACCACAGCAAGTCTGCAAACACACATCACCTTCACCGGTAAAAAGCCACTGGGTCGTCCTGGCTGGTGGCTCAGTGGATTGGCACTGGCCTGCGAACCCAAAGGTCGCTGGTTCAATTCCCAGTCAGGGCACATAACCAGGTCTGTGGCTGGAGGCAGATGAAAGGCAACCATACATTGATGTCTCTCTCCCTACCCTTCTTTCCAAAAATAACGATTTTTTTAAAAAGCCACTGGGATCGTTGTTGAATTAAAATAGATATTACTATTTTTTTAGAGCAGTTTTAGGTCCACCGCAAAATGGAGTGGAAGGCACAGAGATTTCCCACTTACTCCCTCTCACACCACACGCACGGCCTCCCCACAGTCAGCATCCCCCACCAGAGCGGTGCATTTGTTACAACCGACGATCCTGCATTGACACATCATCATCACCCAGAATCCATTTTGTACCAGGGTGCACTCTTGCAGTTGTACGTTCAGACGGCTTGGGAAAAATGTGTAGTGTCATATCTTCACTGTCAAAGTACCACACAAGATAGTTTCACTACCATAGAAATCTTTGGGCTCTGCCTATTTATCTCTCCCCACCCTAATCCTTGGCACCCCGTGATCTTTTCACTGTCTCCATAGTTTTGGCTTTTCCAGCATGTCATGTAGTTGGGATCAGAGCAAGCAGTCTTTTCCAATTGGCCGCTTTCACTCAGCAACAGGCATTTAAGTTCTCTTTTCACAGACTGATCGCTCACTTGTTTTTAGCACTGAATAATATTCCACTGTTTCGATGTACCCACAGTTTATTTGTCCACTCACCTACTGAAAGACATCTGGTTGCTTCCAAGTTTGGCAATGATGCATTAAACTGCTATAAACATCCCTGTGCAGGTTTCTGTGTGGACATGAGTTGTCACCTCCTTTGGGTAAATACCAAGGAGTGTCATTGCTAAGTCACAGGGTAAGAATGTTCTTAGTTTGTAAAAAAAAGAAAGAAAGAAAGAAAGAAAAAGAAAAGAAAAAAGAAGAAAGGAAGAAAAGAAAAAAAGAAAGAAAACTTGCAAACTGTCCTAAGTGTAATTAAAAAGTGCAGTCAAATAACATCTCTTTGTGGAATGAAATATAGCCACAGATTTGTAAATTCCCAGCAGGGCTTGTATATGAGACCTAGAGCAGAGCACACGAGGTGGTTTTATGTAGATTAATTCTGCTGCCACTATGCACAGCCTAAGCCAGCTCCCACGACAATAAAAAGAAAAATCACCTGAAGCCGTAAAATTGGAAATTGTCCCAGGATTTCCTGAAATCGCTGTTCTTCGGGAGGGAATAGATATTTTTTCTCAGCGGAACATCCCAAGGAGAAACAGGTACACTCAGCAGGTGTCTTTCTCTTCTCTGCTCCCCAGGCAAGAACAGTTAATGTCAGGGAAGATGCTGAAATAATCGGTGAGATGTTTTCAGTGCTATACTGTTATATGCAAATTTGATTTAGCAGCTAAATGAATGTGCCTTGCCACATACCTCCTAGTACCTTAAGGATTTTGTGGGTGACATCAAAGGGAAAGGTACAAGCACCATATGGCAATCCAGACCTACAGAAACTGTTCAGTTGATGCCTCCAACTAAAGCACATTGTAAACCATCAGCTCAATTGTGCACAGGCAAGTTTTTCATCTTCATTATTAGATTTGAAAACCAGTGCTTATGGTTAGCAGAACTCATGATGTATCTCAACAATGGAGTATCAAAGAGCTACATTATGTTATGAACAATTTTAACTAGGCAGGAAATACAGACATGCTTAACCAAAATGCCAAGAATTTTTATACTGCCATGCTTGAGGCCATAGATAACAAATGTATGTTTCCACTTAAAGCAACAGCAAGAAAAAAAAAATTGAATTTTTAATAAAATATCAGATTCATGCTTCTATCCCATAAGTTCTATAAAAGTGAGACTTGGATCCAGTCTCAATTTCAGCTGAATGTTGCTTTTTTGCTTCTAGCCATTTGGAGATCAAACAAAATGAACATTCAGCTCACCTCCATGAAGTTCACTTCATCAAAGCGCCCATTCTCCTACAGTGCTAATTTAAAGGCACTGGGATTTTGATGTCTAAGTTAGTTCAACCCAACAGAGAGGATCATAAACAGCCAGGGACTCCAAAAGGGGCCCAGATGCCCGGAGTTCCAGCTTCCACTTTCTTTCCCTGAGGTGCCTGCAGAGATCTGGGTTCACAAGACCCCATGAGGATGCAGGCAGGTTTCTCTCTCTCTCTGCACCAGTGAGGCCTTTTGGCACAGTCGCTGTGATACCGCAGAGACTGACACTGGGCTTTCGAGACCCAGACACACAAGCAAAACGTAAACTCTCTCCGCAATAAAGCAAGCAGAACGGATTCGACACACAGGGGTGAAGGCAGCTGGGTGCACTGGATTCTCCGCTGGCCGCTTTTGAATTTCCTGAAATTGGGAGATTTTGTTTCGCAAAGGAACTGTGTGCCTGGTTGGACAATTTCTCCCACAAAAATAAAACCAAGGATAAATAGGGTTTAGATGCCAACAGAATTGTCTGAGTCTCTTCTTCCGTTAAGACAATAAAATTTGATTAAATGAAAGAAATTATATGAGTCACCAGTTTGGTGGAATGAGAGGTGATGTCATTAAGCAGTATTTGTTAGTGTTTGTTTTTTCTAATTTTCCAGGTGACTTTAACCTGTGACCCCTTTGCTTGGCAGGCCAGGACATTCCAGACTGCCATTGCCCTAAAGGGAATGGGGTTGTGGAGAAACTAGAGGAAAAAGAATGTTTTATTTTGCCTTTAGGTTAGAAAACCCCAGCTGAATTCTGCTTCCATTGAGATTCACCGTCCCTGCTGAAACCACCTCCAAGTGGGCAAAATACCTAAAAAATGGTTTTCCAGACAGTGGGCGTGGGGTAGGGAAGGACTATGATGGCTGAGATGGGAAATAAACAAGGCGAGCCCTTCCTTGGCCCCAGGTAAGGCCTTGAGAGAGTGTCCCCGACCAGGTGCAGGGAGGGCGACCAGGTGGAACCCAGAAGACTCCCTAGATTGGGAAGACACATCTGTGAACCTAGACCGGCAAGGAGGCTGGAGTTAGCAGGACACGGAGCTGCACAGGGAAAGAGAATTCTGGAGCTCTGCAGAGAGTCACCCCCAAGTATTCAACAGAACAGCAACACATGTAAGAAAGCTACTCAGGGCAGAAGCAGCTCCCCTGACAACACTGCAGAGGACAGTGCCAGGAATCACACTGGACCAGGGATGAATGGAAGCTCAGCTATTAAAATGAGACAGCCGTTATATCAGACAATGGAGTATCCCTGGTGCAATAGCCATTTTCATCATAACTTCTAAAGGGGGCTGTGCCCCAGAAAGAAGGCTGCATAGGCTGGGAACTAAGGGGTAGTATTACTGAACACCACACCCATTGACCTGCCTGGAAAACTTGGGCCTCCTATCCTCACCACTCTTGGCTCTGCAACCCACGGTTCCCGAAGAGAGAACGCCTCTTCCGGTGGACACAGCAAGATTCTTGTTGAAGCTGAAGCTGTAGTTGCCACCTATGCACTTCAGCCCCTTAAGCCCAGCAACCACGGCGGCACCGTCCTGGCAGGGCTAATTGACAGCGATCATCAAAAGGGGGCGGGGCTACTGGGACACATTGGGGTTAGAAAGGATGCACCTGAGTAACTCTTGGCACCCCCCCCTCCCCCGATTGTCCAAGTTGGACTGAAAAGGGACAAGGGCAGGAACCCTGCCTGAGAAGGGCTTGGTGACAGGGCTCAGACCCCCTTCGCAGTAAGAGTCTGAGTTATGGCCACCAAATCAGCCACCGGGACCAGCAGAGGTGCTGGCTGAGGTTGAGGGGGACAAGAATGCAGAGTAGAGGAAGGAGCTGATGAGTGTCAGCGTGGCTCAGAGGCAGGTATTGAAGTTCAGATCTCAGGTCTCCCTCTTGTAAATCTCCCCCAGGAGAACGGTGCCTGGGTGCCCTGAAGTAGCTGCTCACAGAAAATCAGTGGGGAAGCAGATCCACACAACAGATAAGATGTGGTGGAGCCTGGACCTCGCCCAGACCTGCAGCTCTTTGGGGGTCAGCCCCTCAAGGGGTTACCTCGGCTGCAGCGAGCAGCTGGCCCGAGAACACATCACCCTCCAGGGCAGCCAACATCCAACACCTGGTCACTGTGGGAACATGCCCAACTTCGGACAAGTCTGAAGGCTTTTCCTACTAGCTCCAGCACTTTCTGTGAGGTTGACTAGAGCGGTCATTGGGCCTGCATTACAGTTGGACGTCTTCCTCTGTCCACTCCTGCTTCTGTCCCCTCCCTTCAAGGGCACTAGAGCTGAGGACACTCCTCAACCAACATCCCTGATCTCATCTCACCGTCTGCTCCCAGGAGCCCAGCCTGCAGCACAGAGGCTGCCCAGCCGGGAAGCACAGGTTCAGGTTTTCAATGCGGACGCTGTGGGTTCAAAGACACACTTATCACCATTGCACTCCATGCCCCACTTAAGGTGGGAACGTAGTAGCAACCCTGTGGAGAGGAAGGGGAGTACAGAAATCAGTAACTCACTCTAAATCTAAAAGGACTGAGAAATCATTGAAGGGCCTCAGTTTTTTAGAAGTGGTTTTATGAAATGAAGCCTGAGACAGGAATTACGGAGAAACAATTAAGGGTTTCCTTTTTGCATATCTGAGTCTTAGAAATCATATTTAACATCGGTGAGATTTCACTATTGGAATTAAAGAAACAATTAAAATTATAGTGCTTATATAGCAACAGAATCATTTCTGTATTTTCCCAGGAACTGTCTAGTATGTCAATCTACAAAAATCTTTTTGTGCCTGTGAACCCAACCGTCACTGGTTCGATTCCCAGCCAGGGCACATAACCAGCCAGGTTGCAAACCAGCCAGGTCTGTAGCTGGAGGCAGGTGAAAGGGAACCATACATTGATGTTTCTCTCCCTCTGCTCCTCCCTCCCTTTCCCTCTCTCTAAAAATAATAAATAAAATCTTTAAAAGAATTTTTGTTGTTCTTGTTCCCAACAGCAAGGCATGAAGCTAATGAGAAAATATCTATAAGTCACCCAATTTGGAGTCATTCTTAGTCCCCTGTGGTAGGCTAAAGCAATGACTTCAAAAAGATATCACATGGAAACTGTGAATGTCCCCTTATTTAGAAAAGGGATTTTTTGCAGATGTAATTAAGTTAAGGGTCTTATGATGAGGATTATTCACATCAATCCTAGGTATCCTTAAGAGAGGGAATCCTGGCCGCGTGGCTCCATTGGTTGGAGCGCCATCCTGGACATGCACTGAAAGGGTTGCCCGTTGGTTCCCAGCCAGGGGGCACATGGGGCTGGGGGGACAAATCCATGTTTCTCTCTCATACCCCCTTCCTCCCTCTCTAAAAATCAATGGAAACCTGTCCTTGGATGAGGGTTAAAGAAAAACTAGAGAGGAACAGGGAGATTTGAGAGTGACGGCAGAGGAAGAGAGAAGACACAGGCACACCAAGGAGAAGCAAAGTGAAGACAGAGGCAGAGACTGGAGGGAGGCAGCCCCAGGAGTGCAGGCAGGGGCAGAGGATGCCCTCTCTTCGGGAGCCCCAGAAAGCTTTGCCCTGGGCGATTTCAGACTGGAACTGTGAGAGGATAAATTGCTTTGTTTGAAGCTTCCAACCTTTCAGCAGTTTGTTACAGCAACTATGGGATGCCAATATACACCCCCTCCTTCTGCATCAGAATATAGCCCTAGCTATTTGTGAGGCCTAGAGCTTTAAATTCCTCAACTGGCCCAAGACACCGTTCAAATACTAGGATGTCCTTCAGGTACGAGCACTATGGACGCAATCTTCGTATAAAATTGGCCCACAGTGGAAGGCACAGTGGTATTGATCGGCCTGTGGATATGAATCACAGCTCCTTTCCTAAGACAGAACACAGTGGCTGTGATTCATAGGTTTTTACATGTTGAGTCTGTTTCAGCCAGATCTGTGCTCAAGGTCGAACAACGCAAAAACCCACAGACACTGTCTGAGATCCAAAGACTTGATCTTACTGGTATTCTGACCATTATATCCAAAGTAAAACATTTATTACTCCATGGCATGCAGCCGATTAATGCCATGCTGGGAACCAGACCTTCACTTTGATCCCACTGTTTACTGTAGAAAGAATGTGGACACCCTGGTAAGGATATCTGTAAAAGGAAGAGGATGCTTAAAAAGCAAGCCAAGGAAAGATATTGTTCTTTGACTTAGAGCGACAAGGAGATTCATTTCACAATGCGCCCACTTTGACAGCGACATTGTGTCGAGAGCCATTGTTATCTCTCCCCGCAGGAGCGAACAGAAAGACTTGGCCTTATCTGTCAAGGCCGGGGAACCTCTCAGGGGTGGCTTGCGCCCGAAGGTTCTACATCTTTTCCCTGGTGAGTGTGGGGGCAGGTGGAAGTAGGAATGAAGCAATGAATAAAGAATGAGTTTTTAAAGGTCTTTGAGAAAACTTCCAAGTGAGGGCAAATTATTTAGTCCAAAGGCTTAAAAGTGAGCAGGCGGAAAGGAATAAATGGAAGCCTCAGTCCACCAGGTGGGAGGGACCTGGTCACGTGGGGAAGGAAACTTCATGCAAAGCTAGAGATGCAAAATGAGACACGAGAATGTTTTGAAAGTATACAAAATGTAAAGACTTTCTTGAAGAGAAGTAATCATGAAACTAAATATTTGGCAGACTTCTGCTGTAATATCTGCGGATGGTCCCATATACTCAGGAGAGAGTTAATGTCCCTCAACCCATCAGACCACTGTGGGCCTGAAATTGAAAAGGATTCTTTAGAACCCCTAACTTTACTGTAACTAAGTTTTCATTTGCATTTTGTGTCATGCATGAGTTGGGTATATAGAAATAACTGCAGGGAAATAAGCATAATGGTGAACTAAAAAATCAGACTGTGGAAAAATTTAGGTTATGAAGACCACATTGAAACATAAACTATGTACTGTGTAACACAATACACACTGGGACTTCAGCTTCCAGGAAGATGGCGTGAACATAATTTTCCCTGCCTCCTTGCCAAGGACAGTGAAAACTCTGGACATTTTGATGTGAAAGTCCAGGAAGACTGAGAGGTAGAGAGAAGATGGCTGACTATGTGGGGCCTTTGGCTCCCAAGGAACCTGGCAGTGAGCACCCTGGGTTTTCTTTTGGCCACACGTATCACACAGACTTGGCTCTAAGAAGCATAAATAAGTGCAGACAAAAAGACCCTAAACAGAAAAGGAACAGCCTAGCCAAACAGAAACCATTTATATACCAATAGCTCTACTCCAGACAAACACTATAGGAAGAAATTGTAGCCCCAAACCCACAGGTGCCATCAAAGGCCCAGTGGAGCCTTTCCGGGCTGTAACAGGGCACTTCAGCATGTCCCCCCTAATCATAGTTGTCAAAGAGGGCTGAGTGTGGACCAGCGTGTTCACCCCTCACCATCACCCCCTACAGTGCCAGGAGGACCAGAGGTCACCTGCCAGAGAGCTGGGACTTCCACCACCTCACAGAGGTAACAGAAGCAGCCCCCACCCTCCACCTGGAGTGTCTGGGAGACCACATGGGAGCAAGGCACTCGCACGTCCCACTCCCACAGTCTGGTGGAAGCCTCACAGGAGCACGCCACTCTCCCACCTCAATGAGAGATACCTGGTGGGGAGCCCCCACCAAAGTACCAGCGGAGGCTGAGAGGGGGACCTGGACTTCCCCTCTACCTGGTGATACCAGGGCAGCCTCTCCCCGTCTCCTGGTGCAGGGTGGGGTAGGGAGGGGGATATCAGAGGAAGCCAACACAAAGAGAAGGTTTAAAAAGACCCAGAGCTGCCCCTGCTGGTGGCACAATGTATAAGGTGCCGGCCTGTGAACCCAAAGGTCGCTGGTTTGATTCCCCAGTCAGGGCACAAAACCAAGTTGCAAGCCAGGTCTCCAGCCAGGTCCGTAGCTGGAGGAAGGTGGAAGGCAACCATACGTTAATGTCTCTTTCCTTCTCTGCCTCTCTCCTTTCTCCTCTCTCTGAAAATAATAAAATATTTTTTAAAAAATTTAAATAAAAAAAAAAAGACCCAGAATCTTATGACATAATACCCAAAATGTCCAGGTTTCAATCAAAAACTACATGTACTAAGAACCCAATGATCTCAAACAGAATAAAAAACGAACATCAGTAGATGACCACACTACAAGGCAGAGATTTGAGAATTACTCAGCAAAGATTTTGGGATGGTCAGCATAAAAACACTTATAAGCATTAAACACATATGTTAACAAACAAAAACTTGGCAAGTCTCAGTCAAGAAAGAGAAGAGGTTGAAAAGCACCGAATGGGAATTTTGGAAGTGGAAAATGAAATGACCACATCAGCAATTCAGTGGGTGGAGTCAGCGCCGCGGAGGGAGCACCCAGGGCCTGGCCTTGCAGCTGCTGTCGCTCCATGGGCACCCACACTGCGGGCCCCAGTTCTGTGCACACCTGCCCACCACACCCTGGAGCCCCTGCACCTCCCACGCCCTTGTCAACGTGGTAGCTGGGCGCCCGAGCCTGGACACCAGCACCTGCTCTTCCTCAGACCTGGAGCCACGGTCCCACCAGGTGTCTTTTTTCACCCAGTCATTCCACAGCCTCCAAGAAAATCCAAAAGAAAAATAAAAAAGATAATTTTTACAAAGAAGCATATAGAAAATTAAAAGTTTGGAAATAACTCAAATGCCCCTGCAGCATGTACCACTACGTCTCCCAAAGTTAAGGAAATGGTGAAAGAAGTGATAGTAAATCCATGTTCTCAGTTATTTGGAAGCAACCAATAATGTCAGCTAGATAAATGATTGTAACACATGGAAATGTGTTTGAAAAAAGTAACAAGTGATAAAAGCAAGACATAGGATGGTACCTGCAGAGGTTGCACCTATGTACACGCTAATCGGCTGGCCCTGATGGACCCACGGAGAAACTGGAGCAACATTAAGAACACATTTCATGCATCAGCTTCTGTAATCTGTAAAGTTGCTTATTTTTTTTAAGATGGAAAAGCAAAAATGTTGTCCCAACATGGGCCAGGGGGACAACCACTTTTTAACTCTGCTACAGCTGTGTGTAGAGTCCTTCCTCATCCTGTGAGTAGTAAACTTCCCCATTTTTAAACGAGCAGAACATGGGCAAGGAGGCAGGGGGTGTACCCTCCATTCGTAAACCTTGATATTTCTCCCTCTCGATGGTTCTGGAATCTTGCCCTCTCTCTGTTGGTCCTGTGGCTGAAAGCCCCAGTGGGCACTGAACCGGCAGCCCTGGGCAAACATGACCTTGTTCACCAAAGCCACTAGTTCTGGGCCAAGTCTCTCTCTTGGCCCAGGGTCAACATTTCTGAACTGGCTCTGGGCCTAGTTATTTAAGCCTTAATTACTTTGTCTGCAAAATGAGGATACGGCTCTCATCCTAATAGGGACGTGTGAGTATAAACATGTAAAAGACTTGGCACCATGAAGAAGAACAACCAATAAATTCTGGCCCTGCCCCTGGCCCTTCTCCTCTGCTCCTCTCCCAGTTTCTAACCCGGTGTTCAGAACTTAGCTCCTCAACCATGTCTCATTCAACAGATACTTTTGAGTTGAATGAGGGGACAAAGAACCTAGGAATGGTCTACTTTCCAGAAACATCTCTAATTCTTTAAAAGCCACATGTGAAGGAGACCATACCATAAAACAACAACAAGAATATGTTTTCTGCAGAACGAGGCAGGAAATAAATGAGCACACACTCCACCTCACATACACTTTGCCTAGGGGAGGTGCCTGTCAAATACCTGGTGACTGGTCTCTACCAACCGTCTCACCCAAAATCACCTGGACCAGGAATCCAGGGAGATGAGTTCGAGTCCTGGGTCTAGTGCAGACAGATTGCCCAAGAAGCTAAACCTTCATTGTCCCCACAGCCCAACTCTAACATATCTCTGCCCCCTCTCCCAGATTCATCCAGACTCATTCTTCCCAAACACGATCTTCACTCCATCTCTTCTAAGACCCTTCTCTGACTCCTCTCCCCTGACTTCCAAATGAAATTCTACCAAATGCCTTCACACAGCTCCCTGACCAGCCTCATCCTCCTAGTCTCGCATTTCCATGAGCCTCTCCAGTCATGGGGCTCGTTCCCAGCCTTCCCTCTCCAGCCGTACTCACTCCTACCTCAAGCCTTTGTTCTTGCTTCTCTTACCCTCTTTTCCCTGCCAACCAAGTATGCCTGTTCAAAGCCAATTGTATTCTTCTCTGAAGGCTTTCCAGACGACTACCACCTCCCACTGTCCCAGCTGTGTGCCTCAAATGCCCTGGACCTCCGTTTCATTGAATGGTTATTGGTGCTGCTCAGGAGCCGCCACTGACTGCCACACCACCCCTAGAACACCAGAGTGTTCATTAACACAGCTTCTGCTAGCGTGAAAAAGCTTCTTTCAGAATAAATTAGCAAACAAGGACTGGGTGCATTTTCCCAAAAGGAGAAGCAGAGGATTCCTTTGAAGGCTACATTTCATTTGAAAACACAGAGATGTTAGCTTAAGGCTCCTTTCTGAAACCAAGAGATGTACAAATATCTTTTTAGAAAGCAAACATTCCATTTTTATGGATTATATATGATGCTCTAGATAGATATTGAGTGTAAGATATTTATTTATTTTTTTTTTAAATTTTTTTTTTTAAATTTCATTATTTTTAGAAAGAGGGGAAGGGAGAGAGGCAGAGAGGGAAAGAGACATCAATGTATGGTTGCGTTTCACCTGCCTCCAGCCACAGACCTGGCTGGAGACCTGGTTTGCAACCTGGTTATGTGCCCTGGCTGGGGAATCGAACCTGCGACATTTGGGTTCGCAGGCCGGCACCTTAACCACTGTGCTACCAGCCAGGGCCAAGTGTAAGATATTTAAACTACTCTCTCTTAAGTTAAGACTGGAGGTAACTTGTCAACAGTCTCCGCCAATGTTGGGGCACTGCTGAACTTCAGGGAGAGTGAGGAAGGCAGGTCAAAGGTCAAAGATGAAAGGTCACTAGATACCCACACACTGGCTAAAACAAATTCTGGAAATCTACTTCATAATATCATCATAAAATAGACTACATTTGCCTTGTGGAAATCATATTATAACGATATTGATTGAGCACCATTAACATACCATAACAACAAAGATACAGCATCTATAAAATAGTTCTCTAATTATTCATAGGAAAAATTTATGCAAGAATTGGGGAAATATATATCATAAATATACTATATCTGTTGATAAATAAGGGTTTTATTATACACTCATAAACACATGAATGTACAATTCCTCCATATCATAAATTTCTATCTATAACTCACATACTAGTTGTAATATTTGTAAACACGAATGAATACTAACTTTCCGTGCTTCTTGGTACTTGGACAAGCTCTGAGAGAATGCTTTGGCTATTTCAGGTTTCCTAAAGAGTCCATTGGAAAAATTTGAACAGAGGTAGCAATTCAAAATGATCCGCAGAGCTTTGCAGGTAAGGAGCTGAGCTGGGATGGGGCGGGTGGGGGGTGGGGCAAAATGTGAAAGCCAAAGATATTGCTCCATAATTATTTTGGAAAGATACAAGCAAGTTAGATGTCATCCAAACTTTAGTAAAAATTTTGATGGTAGGTGAGGATGAAGAGAACCAATATGGGTGATAGTGACAGATACTGAGATGACAGTGCCCCTCAGTCTCTCTCTGAGGGTAAATTTTATGTGTCCATTTGGCTAGGCTCTGGCACCCAGCTTTTTTTGACAAACGTAAGCCTAGCTGTTTTTGTGAAGTTATTTCTTAGAAGTGGCGATGTTGAACACAGTAGATTTTGAGGAAAATACATTGGCCTGCAATAATGTGGATGGGCCTCATGCAATCAGGTGAAGGCCAGAAGAGTAAAGAGTGAGGTTTTCCAAAGAAGAAGGAATTCTCTCCAAGACGGCCATGTAGCAACCCTGACTGAGTTCCAGCATGGCGCTGGATGGATAGAATTTGGATTCAAGACTGCAGCACTAGTTCTTGAATCTTCAGCTTGCCAATCTGCCCTGAATATTTGAGATTTGTCAGTCCCCCACAATCACGCGAGCCACTTCCTTAAAATAAATCTGAGTAGATAGAAGGATAGATGGATGGATGGAAGGATGGATGGGTGGATGGGAGGATGGATACAATATTCTATTTGTTCTGTTTCCCTGAAGAACTTTGACCAACATCCTCTTCTAGCACCAGAGGCCCATGATGAAAACAAGTTGTGCAAAGAGGGTCCTGGACAGTGGAGAAGCTGCAACAAATGAAAAAAAGTATGGTATGGCCAAAACTCCAGTTCACTCTATCCCAGTCACTTTTCCAAGTGCAGAAGGAACCTTCTGGGGTTAAATGACAGCCCTGGCCACCACAGTTTGTAGAAATCAGACCCATCAGTTCAGAATTATGGCCCTAGGGGACAATCAGCAAAACTACATAGGGCTTGCAAAATCCAAAAGGAACCCATGGACATTTTTTGCGAGTTGAAATGTTGTTACTATAAGACCCCCTTAGAGAGATTTCCCAAGTCCTTCCTAAAACTGTGCACCAGGGATCATCTGGTAAGAGCTTTACGGTCAACCATGTGGTTTAGGACGGGAGCAAGGACCCCAGTGCCAGAGAACCTGGTTCCACCACTTCCGGCCTTGGAAAGGGACAGGGAAACCCTGTGCTCTCATTTGTAAAATGAGATCATTGCCCGGCTTACAGGGTGATGGAGACACTATGTGAGTGGAACCTGAAACTAGACGCTCACACAATTCATCACTATTACCAAGACAACTCCTAGGAAATGCCATAGGGGAAAATAAACCCCTCCCTTGCACCTGCATGAAGCCCAAAGGAGGAGGGCCCCAAAATTGTGAGGAGGGGCCCATTTTCACACCCCTGAGAGCAGATACCTGAGGGGACAAAGTGGCCCAGAGACAAGGATGGACAGTGAGGTTCTGAAGAAGAGGAAATTGGATTCTGGCAGGTGAAGCATCTCAGCCAGTCATGTTGCCATGGTACCCCCCAAACTAGGGCCCTCACATCCTTAAAAGAGAGGAAAGATGAACTCAGCAGGCTCATGAAAATAATAAGAAGGTACTTTACAATTATTACCTTATTTGATTCTCACCATGATCCACCAAAGTATAATTAGATTATTTTTATCCTTTATTTTTATTTTTTTGATAGATAAAGAAGTTAAGGCTTCAAGAGCTCAGACTTGGCCCAGATGAGATTGTGAGAGAGGACCTGGGACCCACACACAGGCACGTATGACTCAACCTGCCCCTTTTCCATAACACCTATGTCTCCTCATTCACAACATCGTAACGTTCTGCACTATACAGGGAGCGCGGTGGGCTTTGGGATACAATGATCAAGGCCCTAAGATACACAGCCAACAATAAACTGATAAACAAGTTTTTAATTAAAGGACACTTTGGGAGAACGATAGTGAGTGAACCAAACACCCCGCCCTCATGGACCTGTCACCAAACAAGAAAGAAGGTCATTAAACAAGCAGGACTGCGTTAAGTCTCACAAAGGAGAAAGGCAGGATGTTGCAAGAACATGTTACAGGCAGGAAAGGGCTGGGGGGAAGCAAAGGCTTCTGGGAAGAAGTGAGGTTAAACGAGAACTGAAAGGTGAATAGGGGCTCTGCAGACAGGTTATTTAGGGTGAGAGAAGGGTGGGTTTGTATTCCAGGCTAAAGAAAGGACACACGGGGTAGCTCTGAGGTAAGAAAGGGCATGGCACCTCCAAAGAGCAGAAAGAAGTTCCCACTGAGGCAGGAACCCTTCCCAGCGTCCAAGTGGTTGGCCTGGTGCATAATGCCAAAGGTTAACAGGGCCAGTCTTACTCTAGAGACCAGGTTAAACCACACTGATGTGAAAAGAAAACAGGGATATGCTGTGACACAGAGTGTGAAAGTCGGATCATATTTTGAATTCCGTGGGAGTCCTCAAAGAGATCCCTGGCTTGAAACTAGCCTCTGTGACTACCTGTTCACCTTGTCCACACCATTGGGGTCATAGATCCTAGACTTGATCCAGACCAAGCCCGCAAACCAGGTGTATAGAATTCAAGCACGCTGATATCAACATACTTTATTTCAAAGAACTAAATCCTTGGCCATTTTCCCCAAGGGCATTTGCTTGACGCAGCTTTCAAGTTGAATGTCATCTAGCATTCCTTGGGGTTAAAGGCCTGTGTGCTGTGGGGAATCTGGATTGCTCCTCTGGCCTTTCCTTTGTTTCCTACCTAAAGGAACTGCAGCCCCACACTGGGATTCTTGAGCCGTGTTGGACGGACGTGAAGGCCCAGAACGAGCACACGCAGGTGCCTGAGCAGAAGATGGGAGAGAGGTGAGTACAAGTGATGTGCTTGTGTTAGAAGCAGCAGGAAACATCCATGATTAAATTTAGAAGTCAGTTTCAATTCTAAGAATGTGGACATCAAAGCCCATTCAATGTCAGATTGAGCTAATAGATTAAAAATTCAATCAGAACGGGTAAGGATTGTCCATGACTGAAGAAGCCTTACTAATCCCTCCTGTGACCGCTGCCAAGTGAGCCTGGTAAAAATGCAAATCAGATCTGCTCTCCCCTCTGCTTGAAACCCTTCCATGTGTACTTACTATAAAATCCGAACTCTCACCATGGCTTCAAGGCCGTAGACCTGTTTCCCCGGCTCACGTTCCTCCAGGCGCCTTGGCCTTGCTCAGCCCTTACACCCCACCAAGCCCCTTCCCACCTCTGTGCCCCATGGCAGGCTGTCCCCTCTGCCTGCCACCCTCCCTCCAGCTGGAACCTTTTACCACTCAGCCCAGATGTACCGTCCTGAGAGGGGCCTTACCTGGCCACCCCATCTAAGTCGCCTCTGCCTGTGTTGGTCCCTACCTCCCAATCCTGCTTACCCTCTTTTGAGCACTAAAGACAATCTGTTTCGTTTGTCACTATCTCCTCCACTAAAATGTTGCTCACAGAGCGCAGAGGTCTTGCCTGTCTTGTTTGCTGGTAAATTCCTGTGGGGAGACACATGCCTACATGTCTCATGTTTCAGTACGTCTCGCAAGGAAGGCACTGCCAGTTCTTTGTTCCAAACTATCCTTTCGAGGGTGTCTGTTTGGTGAACAACCACGGAAGATGCTGGGGAGCTTCCCTCCAGAGCACAGCCAGGTTTGTTTGCCTCCTGTCCAGTGAAATCAAGCTGCATACTTTGCAGCCTGGAGACTCCCACAGGAGGGCCGGGCCGGGGCGACCCAGAAGCCCCTCAGAATGCTGCTGGCATGTGTGGTTGATTAGAAATCAGAGCCACAGCACTTCTCAGTATCTTCCACCAAGAGGTGGTATCTCTTTCCCTGTCCCTTAACTCTGGGGTGGCCTTAATAGTTCCTTTGGTCAAGTGAACATGGTAAAAATGAGTTCCATGAATGTGGTAAAAGTGAATTCCAGAACTTAAGAGGCCTTTGGTTCCTACTTTCTCTCTTTTTTACCCAACCACCATGTATAGTCCAGAGAGGCAACATGAAGTGAGAGGCCAAGAAATGAACGCCCATGGGGAGAGAAGGGCCATATGAAAGAGACCCCTGACCCCCAGATGGCAGCTGCACAGAGGCTCCATCCTTGGGAGGGTCCCCAGCTGACACCACGTGGAACCAAGACGAGCTGTACCTGCTGAGCACTGCCTGAACTCCTGAGCCACAGACTCATAAGCCATGGAATAGTTGTTTTTACCCGCAGAGTTCACCCTGCTGATCCAGGCGACAGAGCAGGAAAGCAAAAAATACACCTCAGTTAACCAGAAGTTTTCAAGGCCAATATTTGAAAGTGTATAGAAAGTCAGGCTAGAATTGGCCCATCTGACTCTGCCTGTCAGTTCATCCCCTAAAAGCAAAATCTGGCACCAAATTCTTAGAAGAATAATTTTATTTATTTTTTTAGATTTTTTATTTATTATTTTTAGAGAGAGGGGAAGGAGAGAGTCAGAGAGGGAGAGAGAGAGCAACATATGGTTGCCTTTCACCTGCCTCCAGCTATAGACCTGGCTGGAGACCTAGCTTGCATCCTGGTTATGTGCCCTGGCTGGGAATCAAACCAGCGACTTTTGGGTTTGCAGGCCGGTGCCTTATCCACTGTGCCACCAGCCAGGGCTAGAAGGATAATTTTAAAAGTAAGAAAAGGGGGCTTCTGGATTTTACACGGGAAAACTTCCTAGAATCTGCTTTAGAGTATCTCTTTATCAAATGCTTTTCACCAACCGCAACTACTAAAAACCCATCTCTTTTTTTCTGCTTACATAATACTAATACACATAAGCACATACATGAACACATGTGAACACGCACATGTGTGAACCCACATGTAGGTATACACACCTGTACACACTCACAATTCCTTACCTCCCTTCTCATCACCCTCCTCTTCCATCACTGGCTGTTACCTCTGGGCTGCTGACCCTCAGTTTCCTAAGACCCTGGAAACATAACCCCTCCTCCTTCGCCGATGTCTCTTCTGTGAGGAGCAGCTACTCAGACTCAGATGAACCCCTGCTCCACTTCTTTCCTTACTCCAGCCAGGATGGCCAGTACCCTGGACTGTCACATGTTTGCTCTCTTTTCGTTAGGTTCTACAATGGAAGGCCAGGTATCCTTTCACTTCCAGCTCAAATGCCACTTCCCAAAATTCTCTTTCCATGCACTTCACCCATAACGCAGACCACCCAGAGTTAGCACCTTTCTCTGTTGACTCTATGTGATCCTCCTTTCTTGTTCTGCACAGGTCTGGCGGCCTCCTGGTTAGTAAGCTGCCTGCCCTGTGTGCTGTGTCTTACTAACCTCACAGGGCCCGCTCAGTACCTTGCATGTGGCAGGTGGTCACTAGATATTAGTGATGTTGCATGGAATTTTAACAAGCCATCAATGTAGGTCCATTAAAAAAAAAGTCCCATTTACTGAGACAACCTGGGGAATGTCACAGTGGGAAATAAGCATGTTGAGTAGCCCAAACTGGAAGAAGCATCAAAGAAAACATTACTTAAAATGTAAAATTATTTTATATCTTCAAACCAGAAAAGACACAGGTTTTATCTGGGAAGAAAGAATAGGAGTAAATTTTTATTCTACTTTTCAGTGTTTTTTTTTTTTTTTTGGTTCATTTTTTAAACAAATATGTGCTTATTTATAATAAAACAAAACACCTTTTAAAAGAGTAAATCAGAAAACACAAATCATATCCTTTACGTGCAGTCCACTGGATGCTATTTTTTAAAATGATACTAAGGCAGATATACTCATTTCTTCAATCTAGAAGAATCATCTACCAGTTTTCTGACTCTATCAGCTGACTATTCCACCAAAGAGTGAAAAATGATGGTTGGCCAGCCCTGGCTGGTAGCTCAGTGGATAAGGCGCTGGCCTACAAACCGAAAGGTCACTGGTTCGATTCCCAGCCAGGGCACATAACCAGGTTGCAAGCCAGGTCTCCAGCCAGGTCCGTAGCTGGAGGCAGGTGAAAGGCAACCATCCACTGATGTCTCTCTCCCTCTCTGCCTCTCTCCCTTCTCCTCTCTGGAAATAATAAATGTTAAAAAAAAAGTTTTTAATTAAAAACAATGATGGTTGGCCAGCTCGCTGACGGACAGCAGCCGAGCATCCCAGTGCTCAGCTGGCCAGCATCTCTGTCTCCGGCTGACCCCTGGGACTGAATCTCAATCCCAGATGTACAGGTGACATTCTCCCATCACATCACATCCAGATGAATCATTAAATGGCTCTAATTTCACTATCTCTGACCTTTTTAAAGTTAAACTTTAAGAAATACCTCGGTTCTTACCTTTGTCTTGACCTCTTCCTTTAAGAAAGTCCAAAGTTGCCTTTAAACTACCATAAGATCTTACCTCCTCAGCCTAAGAAATCTACCTTGCCAGCCCTTTGAACTTGAACTTCCCGGTCTTCAGAACTGAGAGAAAACAAATTTCTGTTGTTTAAGCCAGTCAATTTTATTGCATCAGGCAGAATACATTATTTCCTTGACTGGTGCCCTGCACTTATCACCCTGCGCTATAATTAGTTGTGTCCTGCCTGGTCTCTGCTGAATGGGAGGTTCTGGAGGACAGGGATGTCCCCTGCACCCAGCACAGGCCCTGATGGATCCAAGTACGGCAGAAAAGAGGTAAGACTGCAGGTGACTTAGGGCCAGGTCAGGAGGGTGTCAGGGGAAAGCTAAAGAGTACAACAGGAAGAACACACTGTGCTCTCAAGACACAGCTTTCAAATCTAAAAGACTGTTGATTAAATCCTACACTGGTCTCTACTGGCTAAGAGACCCCAAGGACATCACTCAGGCCTCCTTAAATCTCCATTTCCTCACCTGAGTGACAAGAATGGGACAAGGTAGTACAGCCAGGTCAAATGCAGGATGCTCAGCTAAATTTGAATTTCAGATAAAAAAAATTTTTTTTTAGTATATGTTCTATGCAACACTTATATTAATTTATTAACATTTAGTATAAATATATAGGATTAAATATTAATATCAAATGGATTTAGTTTAAGTGTGTTCTATGCAATATTTTATAGTAAAAGGACATACTTTTACTAAAAAAAAAATGTCATTTATTATTTATTTAAAGTTTAAACTTAACTGGGCATGTTGTGTTTTATGTGCCTAGTCTGGGAACCTATCCAAAGGTACTGTAAGGATTAAATGACATGATTATGCGGGCTAGCCAGGGGCATGCATACAGTAGACACTCAGTGGTGGTGTTTATTAAACACTGGGAAACCATTAACATTACTTGAGCAAGAGCATGACAGAACCATTTATCTTAGGGGTTCTAAATTTAGCTCAAGCAAAAAATAATTATTTGAGATTTCTCAAAATGCCTAGAAGGAGAAAGTTAAACTCGTTTAAAATATGTCACATAAGTAGCTTTCAATTATAACTTTATCTTTGGCAGGTTCTGCCCTGGCAACTTTGCAATCTAGCAGTTGCAAAGTGTCTAAAGTCTATGCGCATAATGAATGGGGATTATCGTTCTCTCCCAGAATGCCTTGGCTTTGATGATATGGTGCATCACACATATGGTCTGACTTGAATGACAATTGACTAAATCATTGTTTTTGCTCAATTAACTTACAACCCCGGTAGCTGAGCCAGAGTTCTGAGCTCCGATTTCTTGACAAGACCCCTCCCCATGAACAGCCCTGGATCTCAACCCAACGCTGCACACCAAGAATGGAATACATTTTGCTTTCACAGATGATGCCTGCAGCCAACAAAGAGCTTAATAAATTAACAGAGCAATCATGTTAAAGGTAATAGAGGTGTACTTTCCTGCAGCATCACTAAAGAAAAGAGGTCCACCAGGTCAGTTGTCCCCCTAGGTTTTTTCTCTCCTCTTTCCTGCACATCTTGTTGTACAACTAGAGAGAGGATCTCCCAGTTTCCCTTACAGTCAGGTGTGCCCAAAGGACTTGTTCCAGCCCATGGATTTTAGCCTAAAGTGACCTAGTCCTTTGCTGAGAGTGGCACCTGCTAGGCTGGGCTCCTGGGTGAGGTCACAGTGCCACCTAACCTTCCCCAGAGCAAAATGTGAGAGAAGAATAACCATTCTTTGGCAGCTTTGTTACACCAGCCTAACCTTTACACTCACTATGACAAAAATCAGTTCATGTAACTCAGTTTCCTAAGATCAATTACTGGAATGAAATCCAAACACCTTGACCAAGGACCTTGCATGACCCAGTTCCTCCTGACCTCTGCCAAACGATGCCCCTGCTTTTTCTTCGTATGTCTTTCTGACTCCTCCTCAGGAGGTCTCCCCTGCTGCTATGGACTGAATGTGTCCTCCCAAAATTCATTCGTTGAGGCCCTGGTCCCCAATGTGGCGGTGTTTAAGGGGAGACCTTTGGAAGTAGCTGGATTTGGATAAGGCTGTGGGAAACACCCCTTATGGGGAGCCATGGGGCATCCCAGTGACAGGGCATAATAAATGGCTAATACACAGGGTTTGGGCCTGTGGAAGGTGATGTGGGAGGATTTACTTCCAGCTCTGGACGGAATGCTGCCAGGAAGCAGGGGCAGTTCTGCGAGGGGTGAGGACGCAGCAGGCACTTGCAGCAGCTGGACGGTGAGTGCGCTGGTCTCCCACTGCTTTGTAACAAACTACCGCAGACTCAGGGGTGTCACACGGCCCAGCGTATTGCTGTCACAGTTTCTGCAGGTCAGGGCTGGGTGCGACGCGCGGTTCAGGGTCCCGCTGGATGAGTGCCCTGGTTCTCTCCAAGGGCTCAGTGTCCTCCTCCAAGCTCACCGGATGCTGGCAGGAGTCATTCCTTGCAGCTCGAGCACCGAGGTCCCCGTTTTCCTGCAGTTTTCACAGGCAGTTCCCAACATGATGTCTGCTTTCTCCCAGGCCAGCCAAAGTGTCCCTCTGGCTTCTGCTTCTACAGCCAGCCAGGGAGACTCCCCACTTTGATAGACGCACATGCTTAGGTCAGGACTACCGGATAATCTCCTACCGTAAGGTCCAGCTGATTTGGGACTTCAGGCACATCTGTAAAATCTCTTCACAACAGCACCTAGATTCATGCTTGCTGAATAATAGTGTGTGGGGGGGAGGGCAGTGCATGTACACCAGGGCCCAGGCACTTTGGGAGGGTCGGGGGAGTGCAGTTTAGAGTTCCGCCTACCACAGGGGGCGTTTTGTATTTTGTGTCTTGGGCAATGTCCATGTCTGTGTTCAGACATGATGACAGGGTATCTTGTTTCCCTCTTGACCCAGCGTGGTCCTAGGGCAGTCTTGTCTGATGTTGACATTGTCGGAAATTTGCATGTTCCATAGCCAAGCCAGCTCCGGATGTCAGGGCCCCCTGTTCTTTCTCTCAAGAAAAAGATACTAATGTCTTCTAAAAGGAAACACGGGCAGAGCAAAGAAAAGCAGTTCATAGTAGACAAAGCCCAACAGTGGCCCACAGATACGTGAAAGGGCACACGATGTCTCTAGCAATGAGGAAATGCCAATGTAAATTTCTAGTTATAGGAACATAAACAACAATGAGATGCACTCATACCCATCAGAATGACCAAAGATATAAAATCTGATCATGGAAATGTTGGCAGGGTGAAGAGGGACAGGAAAACTCCACACGCTGCATGGAGGAGTAGAACTTGTCATGACTTTGCAGAGCTCCTGGGCCACATTTAACACAGCTGAAAATGTGCAGGCTCTTTGATCAGCAAGTTTAAAATCTATAAATGCCCTAAAGAAATTCTTACACATGTGCACAAAAGGACATGTGTAAGAATGTCAATTATATATAACAGACACAAAACAAGTCCAAAAAATGGAAATAATCTAATGCTTATCCAGAGGAGAATGGTTAAGTAAATTGTGCTATTCAGACATTGTGACACCATATGGCATTTAAAAATGAAAGTACTAGAGCTACATCTATCAACTCTGAATAAATCTCTGAAGCAATTTTGAGCAAAAGAACCACAATGCAGTGGGATATTTACAACAAGACATCATTTATATAAACTTTTAAGACAGGCTAAACAATGCACTATAATTTTTATGGATGTGTAGCATATGTGGCAAAATATAAAAATGTGATGGGAACAATAATGGCTGAATTCCTGAGTATGATTTCTCTGGGGAGAGACTGAGGGAAGGGGGAGGGAAAGATCTGAGAAGGGTACACAGGAGGCCTCCATTGTATCTGAAATGCTTAATGTTTGTTAAAGAATTCTCTAGCAAATATTAACATTTGGTGAAGCTGGACAATGGGTAGGTGGGGTTTCATTATATTATGCTCTATTTATAGCTCTGGCTGGTGTGGCTCAGTGAATTGAGTACTGGCCTGTGAACCAAAAAGTCACTGGTTTGATTCCCAGTCAGGGCACATGTCTGGGTTGCAAGCCAGGTCTCCAGCCAGGTCCCCAGCTGCAGCTGGAGGCATATGAAAGACAAGCACACATTGATGTTTCTCTCCCTCTCTCCCTCTCCTACCATCTCTCTTTAAAAAAAAAGGGGGGGGGGTGGTAAAAAAAAAAAAAAAAAAAAAAAAGACTGAATTCCCTATGCTCTATTTATATCTCTGTATTTGAAATAACAAAGGTGCTCTCTGATTTGAGTGGGACAAGACAAAGTCATTTTTCTAAGAAGGACAATAGGAAGTAGCAGTGAGGGAACCAGGTTTAGGTTGAAAGCTATAGGATGGTGGCACCAGGAACGTGGGACAGTCCAAGGACCAAGAATGTCTTCAGGACCTCCTCAAAGAAACCCTTTTTTGATCTCACCCTCAATTCAATTCTGGGCTTCTCTAATACTCTGTATATTCACCTATCATTACACTTATCACAGTCACTAAAAATCTTGTTTTCAGATTTCATAAAGTCATCCCATAATTTTCATTTGCAATAAATGTTTTTTCATATATATAAAAAACTTGATGCATAAAGATAGTTGATTACCTCAGAGTGATGGATTAGGTGAGTTCTACTATTATATACTTTTATAATAATACTTATATGTTTGCCTGCCTATCCCATAATGAAACCTTTTTAAAGACAGAGATCACATCTCATCCAGATACTTTATTTCTCTGAGCCTAGTCCTGCCTTAGGTTATAGAGGACAATTGGAATTTGCTGAATGAATAATGGGCCATTCAGAAGAAAAGCTGAAGTAGTAAGGAAGGAGGAAACGATCAGATAAAAGGGAGGGACCAAGAATCAGTGTCCTCAACTAGGCGTTGCTGCCAAGAAACTCAAATGTGCTCTAAGATGGGAAATAGAGCTGTAGGGTATTTACAAGCATAAAACAAATAAATGATGGCCCAGTGGGCCGTGTGACATCTTGAAGAATTATGGAGCCTTAGAATAGGATGTAATCTTAGATACCTTGTTCTATCATTTACCTAATGCCAGAGTCCTTCCAACAGCCTCCTCAGGAAACTTCCAGTCATTGAGAGCTTCAGTCTCCCACCAAGTGTAACTGTCCTACCTTTGGATAGGGCTGATGGATAACTCCCTTTGGATGTGATGAAGTCTGGAACTCTGCCTCCAGATTCTACTTCCTGAGGCTATTAAATGAAAGATGAACTTCTCTGGAGGTCTCATTCTAATCTAAAACAACGCATTGTTGACTGGTCATGAAAAACTCATATTTTCAAGCTCAAAAGTTGTTGAACAATAACTAGCTAATTCAGGATTGCACTTGCATTAGCTTTTGTATAAAACTGCCAGTCAACAATGTGTTGACATGTCACTGTAAATCCTTATGCTGGCATGTAGAGGACCCTCCAGGACCAAGGGGCTCAGAGTCTTTGAGCAGGACCCGGAATGCATGCAGAGGTATGGAGCCTTCCACCTAGGGAGTGGAGGACCTCCATAGACCTTATCTCCACCTTGACCCCCACTGAATCTGGGTCCACCAAATTCCTAGGGTCAAAGGAGAGAAAGTAAACAAAGGAGAAACAAAATAGAGTTGAGCTAACCTGGTTCTCAGACAGATGCTAATTCTTCCAGTGCCTAGTCTTGTTTTAAGTGCTTATATTTAATCCTCAGTACAAGGTAGGTCTAATTACTCCTTTCAAAGGAATGAGGAGAGAGGTTTTAGGGTTTGCCTGAGGCTGTGCAGCCTGAAGTGAAGGCCAGGTTGATGCTAGAGGTCTGGTCGCACTGCCAGTGCTCTGACCCGCACTGCATGGCCTCTCTTTGCCCGCTGATGGACAGGACAAGTAAAACACTGCCTGCACATCAGCCCACTGCTAGGAAGAGGAACACCAAGACTCCACCACACCTCTGCAGAATGGTAGGACGAGGAGTTACAAAATAGGTGTGACCTGGACACTTGACAGCACCAGGCTTGTTGGCAAGAAGCAGGAAGTGCCAAATCAAAGCCCATAGGACATGGCAGGAGGGCAAGTCTGCTTCAAAGAGTGGGGACATCTGTCTACGCTCTGGAAAGTGTATGTGTGTAAAGCCGCATCTATGCTTACATCTACACAATACGTGTGTGTATATATGTGTACGTGTGTGTGTGAATTCTTACACAATCTGACCTGAGTAAAGGTTAGAGCTGCCTTGGACACAACTTTACTGTTAAAACCTAACTCGAGAAAGATCTAGCTGTGATTGGCAGTGGGAGCTTCTGCGTCTTGAGCCAGTGGTGTTTGTCAGACTGACAGAAAAGATTTGAAGCCCTGATGGAGGCAGGCAGTCTTCCCTGCTCCCTTCAATTCCACACCCTACACACTGAAAGCTGCCTTAAGACACTTCTGTTTCACTCCTCAATCCCTTGGCCCGTGCCTTTGTCCATTTGGGGGGTTGATTGGTTCCATCAGCCCAAGTAAAATTTTTTAAACATTTTATTTATTATTCTTAGAGAGAGGGGAAGGGCAAGAGGCAGAGAGGGAGACAGACATCAATGTATGGTTGCCTTTCACCTGCCTCCAGCCACAGACCTGGCTTACAATCTGGTTATGTGCCCTGGCCAGGGAATCGAACCAGTGACTTTTGGATTCACAGGCTGGCACCTTATCCACTGTGCCACCAGCCAGGGCCCAAGTAAATTTAATCCTCATGTTACAGTCCCAGTGTGGTGAGCATGTTGGACAAGTGACCACACAAACCATAGGAAATAAACCATTGTTTCCTATTGTTCCTTTTCCTTTCTGACACCATTTGCAGAGATGTGCTACATGGAAAGTTATGGCTGCCTGAAATGAGTATTCTTCTCTCTCTACTGAACTGCTCTCTGAATATAATCTTTTATGAACAGCAAATTCACATTGCTCACCTTGCAACTCCTCCTTGAGATCTGCTTCCCTGAATGTAACTCTCGAACATGGCCCAGCATAACCTCATGGGCAAAAACAATCAACAGCCTTCTCTCACTCAGGGTGTCTAACAGAAGTAGAAGATGTGTGCTGCATGCAAAAGAAAGTGAAAGGTGACTCATGTTTGCTTTCTCCTGGTTCGCTCTACTCCAGACAATGGGGAGAGGGAGTATCCAGCAGTTTGAATATCAGTTACCATTTTAACTGAGAGAGACTTTAAGCTATTGGCTCCAGCTTAGAAAGAGTAGACAGGAGTCCCCAACCAATAGGCTCCAGATAACATTTAGAGACACAAAATAAGGAGAAAAGGAGAGTCACACATGCAAGAAAAAGAGACAAAGAAATGAGGGAGATATCTAAAAAAATCAACTAAGAGACAAGGTAGGCAACAGTAGCAAAGAACAATGAGGGGAGAAGAAATGAGAGCTAAGACAAATAAGCAAACACAGGAAGGGATACCCAAAGACAGAGAACAGGAACAGGCAGGCAGAAACATACCAAAAAACACAAAAACCAATGGACAAAGCACACTGGCAGAGGTCCTTTGCCTGTCTTAAAATAACTCCAAACTATTAGTCAAAACCCTTGGTAACAAGTATTGCATTGAAGGGACCACCCTTTAAGGAAAGTCCCCACCCTGAACCCCTAGTAAATTATCCCCAGTGGCTCATGTATCCAAGTGACTCTTGCACAGATATTTGTGCCCTGGAGGAGGAGTGGGCAATTTGCTACAGGTAACATCAAACAGGTTCACTCCAAGGTGATGCCAGTCTTTTCCCACCCACCCTCTTCCCTGTTTCCCCAGTGAGCCTGCACACAGTGCCCTCGGGAAGGTTCCAATGAACACACCTAGGGACAGAGATGTGACAACCAAAAAGAGGAGCAGGAGAATGTGGAATATGGGCAAAACTCTAGGGATATTTACCCTCAATATTTGTCACATATTTCCCCATGTTTTTGGAACATTTGATTTTCTCTATCTAAGCTTTGAATTGCAGATAAATACAGAGATTCCTTGCTATAAGCTGGTTGCTAACCTCAATCCTTTTCTGGCTTAACCATGCATAAAGTAGTTCCCCTTTATCCATGGTTTTGTTTACTGTGGTTTCAGTTCGCCATAGCCAACCACAACCCAAAAAATATTAAGTGGAAAATTCCAGAAGTAAACAATCCGTAATTTTTAAATCACATACCTTTCTGAGTAGCATAATGAAATCTCATGCTGTCCTGCTCCACTCTGCCTGAGATGTGAATCATCACTTTGTCCAGTGTCTCTGCATTGCATATACTTACTCCCTGCCCATTAGTCATTTAGTAGCCATCGCAGTTATCAGATTGGTTATCAAAGAAAGAGAGATCACATTCGCATAGCTTTCACCACAGTATATTATTATAATTGTTTAATCCTATTATTAGGTATTATTGTTCATCTCTTATTGTGCCTAATTTATAAATTAAATATTATCATAGTATGCATGTATGTATGTACATATAGGAAAAAATATTTTATATATATACACATTATATATAAAAGTATACAAAAGCTTTGGTACTATCTACATTTTTAGGCATATACTGGGGGTCTCAGAATATATTCCAGCCCTGGCTAGTGGAACAGTGGATAAGGCACTGGCCTGTGAACCCAAAGGTTGCTGGTTCGATTCCCCAGCCAGGGCACATAACCAGGTTGCAAGCCAGATCTCCAGTCAGGTCTGTAGCTGGGGGCAGGTGAAAGGCAACCATATATGGATGTCTCTCTCCCTCTCTGGCTCTCTCCCTACTCCTCTCTCTAAAAATAATAAATTTAAAAATCCTTAAAGAAAAAAAAAAAAGAATGTATTCCACATGGATGAGTAGGGACAGCTGTGTATCTAAAGCTCTTCCTGGTTGCTAATAATTCCTCATTTGGAGAATAATAGTCAATTAGACTTCATATACATTGAGTCAAGAATTTGCATAGAAATACTTTAAGGACAGGAGGACCAAATATGATTTTCTCCATTCTACAAAAGGAAGCTGAGAAGAAACTCACTGAAGAAACTCATCCAAGGCCTCCAAACCCAGCCACAGTGGAGATAAGACACAGGTTCAGGCCCTTCTGGCCAGTTCCATTCACTCCCCCTGTGTGACCCAGACTGTGTCCATAGGTTGGCAGAGCTTCTGTGCTCACACATTTTTCCTCCTTTTGCTTCAGACCTCTGCTTTTTTATTAAAGCTTTCCAACTCTTGAGTTTCTACTTCAATGCTGTCATCCTTTCTATTTGCCCAGACATGATCACGTTCTTGCACTCAGAATTTGTCATTGCCATGTATATTTGATAGTTTTATTACTTGAGTATATTCATACAAATATCATAAAGTATTGTTTTGCAGATTTCAAAGTCCCTTATATCATTCTGTGACGAGCTTTTTTCTTTCCATTGAGCTTTGTTCATACATCAGCTTTAATCCGTTCATTTACACTATTATTAGTAGTCCATGGCCTTACCTCCTTTCAACAACTGAAGGACTCACTGACAGTCCCATGTTCTTCCTTCTCCCACCCCTCCTTCTCAGCACTGAGTGTCATAATTTGGAACCAGATGGGTTCAGAGATCCCTCCTATGCCTCTGGTGGGCCAATCTCCTGCTACGTTATTGCCTTTACTAATTTCCATCGGGGTTTATCCTGAGTGATTGGATTAATGAGACTGTTGATACAGTAATTCCACTGCCATCTCCATAATTAGTTCTCAGTGGAAACTGTTATAATTGTGATTCTTCTCAGTTGGAAGAAGTTGAGATAAAATTCTGGGAACAGAGCTTTCAAAATTATGTGAAGCAGGAAATTCAAAATGGCACCGATTTCCTACTCAAGAAGACCACTGAGATTAGGTAAATGAAAGTAAAGTAAAAGCTGTTTGGGCATGTTGGGAAAGCATGTGTAGGGATGTCATTTTCTAAAACCATTCTGATAAAATAATTAAACTACACAATCATTATCTGGACTCTCATCTTTTGGAGGAAACCTGGGAATTATACGGCATTATAGTGGAAGAACACGGCGTGTGTTGAACTCTTGGGATAGATGGCCGTAAGAGTTGCTCATTGTCTGTACTTCCCTCTCCTGCAGCACTCACCATTATGTGATAGTTATTTACAAGCCCACCTCTTCTATTGCAACTGAGGGTCCATGATGATGAGATGCATGTCCTTGGAGCCTGGCACATACCTGGTGTTCTGTCGAGTGAGCTTTTTGGTGACTAAAGGAAAGTAGCACCAGTGAAGTCCTACTGGCGTGTAAAAATCTCCTAGAGGCTGTCTACGAAAAAAAACTCCATTAAGCTACCAAAATTGCTATTGAGTAAGCCCAAATATGGTAGCTACAAGCAGAAATGGGCAGAAGCACATCTACAGAGGTGGTAAAGCCAAGTTCATTTACTTAGCAAACACTGGCCAGTGCTCTTTCTAAGCCCACTGTGGGACTTCAAGGGGAACAGAAAAGGCCTAATGACATGGGAAGGAAGGAAATAATTTCCGAACATCTACCCTCTAATCCTGTTTATGTTGGACTTAATATTTACCATACAAAAAAGTGGGTATAATTTCCATGTTATTCAAAAAGATACCAAGTCTCAGAGAAGCTGCCTTACATAACCACTATTATTTAGCTCATCAGGAATAGACACAGGAGTCAAATTCAGTCTTATTTACCTGAATGTCCATGGACATTCCATAGCAAATATGACATGTCTCCAAGTTGAGGAATGGGCTTTACTTTTGAGAAGCTTTTAGTCTAATAGAGAAAATCATTTTGGCTTATAAAAAATATAATTACTAATTAGAAAACAAATATAAATAGAGGAATTGAGGTATTAGTACTCCTTATAAATAGGTAAAGTTTGGTCTATTAAATGTTGCCTCCTACTGGAGGCATTTTTCTACATTCTAAACAAGAAAAAAATCACTACGTTTTCATTTCTTCTATTTTGCTTACCTAGGGCACTAAGTCAACCTGATCACATGTATTAGGTTTGTCATGGATAGTCTAGCTTTTGGGTCACCCAGAATCTGAACTTCTTCTATCTAACATTTGGGACATTCCCACCCTTATGAATTCTAGTGAGAAGCAGAGCTCACCTCTCATTAAGGAGGTTGAAAATGCCAACTGGCCACCTTCCCAGGCTCCCTTGCAGTTAGAACAGGGATACACACCCAAGGTCTGTTGTTAGGCACACTCTCCCTAGACTTTGAAACAGAAGCAAGTGAGGCAAAGAAGTAAGGATCAAAGACTGATGCTGTGCTAGTGGCAGAAGCCTGCATCCAGAGCCAGTGGTCCTCTGGTGCTGCAACAGAAGGTCCAGCATTCAGCAGGACAGCCATGATGCCCTCCCAGGCTAGCGCTCCATTGGGATATCCTAGGAGTTTAGCTCTTGATCCTAGCCCAGTGGCCTCTGAGTCTCTATTACTCCAGTGAGCTGCCAATTATCATTTCTTATGAATGTTGATTTAGTGAGCAAATTTTAAGGCATAAAGGGTATAAAAATAATAAACCTTAAAAATAAAACTCTGACAAATCAATGAAACCCGACTTGTTCCTCCCCAGTGAAGCAACTGCACTGCTCTGAATTTGTATTATCATTCCCATGCATCTTTAGTACTTTACCACATATGTATGTAACCCTAAGCACTTTGAGAAACGATATGGAGGTTGCTCAAAAAAATTAAAAATAGAACTATCATATGATCTAGCAAGTTCAGTTCTGGGTATTTATCTGAAGAAAATGAGAACACTAGTTTGAAAAGATATATTCACTCCATGTTTATTGTGGCATTATAGCCATGATATAGAAACAGCTTAGGGGTCCACTGATGGATGAATGGGTAGAGAAGATGCGGTATATACATACAATGGAATGCTATTCAGCCATAGAAAAGAATGAAATCTTGCCACCTGCTACAACATGGGTGAACCACAAGGGCATTATGCTAAATAAAATAAGACAGAGAAAGACAAATACCATGTGGCCTCTTTTATATGTGGAATACACACACACATACACACTAAGGTCATAGATACAGCAAACATTAGCAATTGCTAGACAGAGGTGGGGTTGGGAAAAATAAGTGAACTGTTCTTGGTTTTTTGTTGTTGTTCTTTGTTTAGGTAAATAAAATAAATATTCAATTAAAATTTTCTAATAAAGAAAAGTGGGGTAATAGTTTATCAAAGATCCCACACTATGTACCACAATCTACCCATGAGACCAGCCATTAGTTCAAAGTTTGGTAACTTAGACACAAATATACTTTTGCAAGTTCTAGCAACCTGTAAACTAAAAAACATGTTACTTAGTTAACCCAGTTGAATTTACTCAATAAACAGTGATAGGAAAGAATACAATCAGTGGATCAACATTTTCCACAAGGTGTAATTCCACTGACAACAAATAGAATAAACACTCCAGTTCATGGAGAAGTGAGCTCCGTGGCTGACTGACCCAGAAATCCCTGCTTCTGCTCTTAGAATGGTCCTCTTTGTTCAGTGGCCTCTGTGACCACTTATCCTGGCAGCTGGGAGAAACTTTGTCCACTGTTCCCCACAGTCCCCCTGAGGAGGGCACTGAGGAAGATGGCCTTCTGGAAGGCATATGGCTTTCATGGCCTTTTCTTATTGATACGAGTGTTCGAGTAGTATAAGTAATACTATTATGAACATTCTTATACAAATATTTCTGTGGATATCAGAAGACACTTTCAATACAACAGGTTGGAAAAGATTTTTTAAAACTTTGATAACACTGTGTTGGCAAATCTGTGCAGGCAGGCACTCTCATATATATGCTGATAGGAGCATAAAACTATTTCCATGGAGGACAACTTGACTAAATATATTACTCATATACACATATGAGTAATTTTGAGATATATATATAGCTATCTATCTATATACATCTGGCTATTTACATATACATTACTCATGTAATATCTTTTGACTAGTTCCACTTCCAGGAATTCATCATATAAATATATTCACAAACAAAATGACGTTTCTACAAGATTATTCATTGCAGCTGTGTTTCTGAAGCACAAAATTGGAAACTACCTAAATGACAATAAAGGATGGTTAAATAAAGTATGGTACACCCATACAATGACATCCTATACAACTATTGAAAAAAGAATGAGAAAACTCTTAATTTAGGTATGCAAATGACAGTTAAATTTTAAAAACAGGTGCAGACAGTGAATAGAAGATAATGTCATTTGTATCAGAAAGGAAAGTCATAACTTTTTTTTTTTAATTTAGTCCTTATTGTATATTCTTGTTCCAATTGGTCCTCTTATACCCCGTTCCCCTGGAAGTTGCCACACTGTTGTCCATGTCAATAAGTCCTTTTTCCCTTTTGCTCAATCCCTCCATCCCCTTTCCTCTGCCCACTAGTTGTCATCTGCTCTCCATCGATGCATCCGTCTCTGTTTCTTTGTTAGTTCAGTTTGTTCATTAGATTCCACATACATATGAGATCATATGGTATTTGTCTTTCTCTGACCGGCTTATTTCACTTAGCATAATGTTCTCCAGGTTCATCCATACTGTTGCCAAGGGTAAACTTTTCTTGGTTTTTTTTTTTTTTTTTTTTTTTACAGCCACGGAGAAAGGGGAATCCTTTTGCATTGTTGGTGGGCATGCAAACTAGTGCAACCACTGTGGAAGGCAATATGGAAATACCTCAAATAATTAAAAATGGACCTGCCTTTTGACCCAATGATCCCACTTCTGGGAATATATCCAAAAGAACCCAAAACACCAATTTGCAAGAACACAAGTACCCCTTTGTTCATTGCAGCATTATTAACAATTGCCAAGATATGGAAGCAGCCCAAGTGTCCATCAGTAGATAAGTGGATGAAACAACTCCAGGACATTTACACAAAGAAAAGTCATGTCTTTAGAAGAACCTTTGGAAGGTAAACTGATAACAAGATTGCCAGTGGGGAAGGAAACTGGATGACTGTGAGCATGTGTAGGAGTAAGGCTTTTCAGTGTGTATCCATTATTTTGTGTTAGATCATACAACTATATTACCTATTTAAAAGTTTAAATTAGAAACTTGGTAGACCAATGTTTATAGCAGCATTATTCACAATTCACAAAAGATAGAAATTATGCAAATGTCCAAATAAGTGAGTAAACAAAATGTGGTATACACATACAATAGAATATTATTCAGCCCTAAAAAGGAAGGAAATTCTGTTTGACACATGCCAACATGGATGAACCTTAAAGACATTATGTTAAGGAAATAAACCAGTCACAATAGGACAAATACTGTAGGGTTCCACTTGTATGAGGTACCTAGAGAGATCAAATTCATAAAGACAGAAAGTAGACTGGGGTTGCCAGGGACTGGGAGAAGGAGGGATAAGGAGTTGTTATTTACTGAATAAGGAGTTTCAGCCAGGGAAGATGAAAAAGTTCTTAAAATGACTGGTGGTAATGGTTACATAGCAATGTAAATGTCCCCAACACAATAGAACTACACACTTAAAAATGGTTAAAACAGCTCTGGCTGGTGGCACAGTGGATACAGAGCTGGCCTGCAAACCCAAAGGTCTCTGGTTCGATTCCCCAGCCAGGGCACATAACCAGGTTGCAAGCCAGGTCTCCAGCCAGGTCCATAGCTGGAGGCAGGTGAAAGGCAACCATACATTGATGTCTCTCTCCCTCTCTGACTCTCTCCCTTCCCCTCTCTCTAAAAATAAATAAAATATTTTTAAAGAATGGTTAAAACAGCCAATTTTATGTATAATTTACCACATTAATTTTTTTTAACTTGGGCATTCTAAAAGCCATGGAATCTTTACACTTTAAATGAGTGAATTGTATGGTTTGTGAGTTATAGCTCAATAAAACTTTTTTTTTTTTAACTTGGAGCCTTCTGTTGACTTGCTTCTGATCAATTCCACATATTTCCTAGCTCTGTCTGCAGAGAGCCCTACAGCAGTAACACCCAAGTAGCAACAAGAGCACCCAGCACCCAAATTTTATTTTTGGTATATTCTCCAATAACTGAAAACAGGGTTCCTTGGAGAAATGGACCATTCTAGCGCTGAGGCAAGGAAAACACAAGATGAGTATAGAATATCTTGTAGTGCCAGAAAGAGAGGAAATGCTCAAAAATTAAGAGAATCAGGCCGGTGAACGGGACACAAGAGACAAGCAGAAAGAATTCCCAATGGCCACAGCTGGAACAGTTTGAGCAATAAGGTAAGTAACACACTTCTGGGTTATAATCCAAAGTAAATCATTTCATAAGTAAATAAATGGGGAAGAAGAAGCAAATCTTCCTTACAGAAGAATTCCTAATAATTTATGTAGATGATTCCCCTCTAGAAGGTGAAGTTTAATCCACCACTCCCACCTTTGCCCCTGCCAACCCTGAGTGTGGACTGAATTTATGACTTGATGTCCAAGGTCAGAGGAAAGGTGGAAAGGAAATCAACTTGAGATGGAGGAAATCTGGCAAATATTACCTTGATCAAGGTTAATATCATGTTAATGTTGTGTACCCTCAGATATGATGTCATGAGAAGAATACTTCTCCTCTTCAGTATTCTTCCCCAAACCCTATAACCCAGCCTGGTCATAGGGAAAACATCAGACAAATCAAATTGAGAGGCATTCTTCAAAATCCCTAACCAATACTCCTCAAGTCAAGGTGATGAAAAACAAATAAAGACTGTGTCAGATCTGCTTTAGACTGAATGTTTATGTCTCCTCAAATTCATATGTTGAAATTCTAACCCCCAAGGGGATGACGTTAGAAGGTGGGACCTTTGGGGGGTGATTAGGTCATAAGACTAGAACCCTTAAGATTAATGTCCCTTATAAAAAAGGCCCCAGAGGCAAAGGGAACCCTCATACACTGTTGGTGGGAATGCAGGCTGGTGCAGCCACTGTGGAAAACAGTATGGGGTTTCCTTAAAAAACTAAAAATGGAACTGCCTTTTGATCCAGCAATTCCACTACTTGGACTATACCCAAAGAATCCTGAAACACCAATTCATAAGAACCTATGCACACCTATGTTCATAGCGGCAC